>JAIUND010000610.1:0-61329 GCA_034699125.1 Gisinianus flammeolus
TGCGAAAGTGTCTGACATTTTAGTCTGTATTAACTGTTCAAAATAAGATAGAAAGATAATTCTTTCACAGCTGAACAAGCAATCGTCCATACTCAAACTGCTTAATAAAATCCACGCTCCACTATGAAACCGTTGAGCAAACATCGGCATAAAGAAAAAGTGGCCCGGAATTAGTGGACACACCTTATGTACTTATGTGTGTGTTTGTTTGTGAGAGTGTGTGCGAGGGGGGCATGAGGAAATCGGGAAAATATGTAATATTCTCAATGAGGCGGGAGCAAGTCGTTTGTTTTTATGGGGTTTAATGATACTCTGCTCGTTTTTCTAGACTGTGAACTCTCCCACTTCAAATCTACTCGAACCCTCGACAAACACACACAGAAAAGGGAAAGCAGACTTTCTAATGCGGACGTCAAAAATTGTATTGGCTACGAAGGATTTTTTTTGTGTGAAATGAGTCCTACGAGATTTGAATTTGATGAGATGTCCAAAAATAAATAAATAAATACACGCACCGGATTTCTAAGATATTGGAGAAGGTTTAGTTTTTTCTTGGTGGGTGGGGAAACTCTTCGGCATAGAAATGGAAACAATGTAACTTGGTAACTGTGTGATGAGGTTTGAGTGAAGGAATTGAAAGGATGTAGAATTACTTTTTAATAAAAGTTAATCTCTGATATTTATTTATCATCATTAATCTTCATTTCATTTCATTTTTATTACATAATAAATATCATCTTTTCTTCAATACACATAGTTTTTTTTTTTTTTTGACTTTTTTTTTGTCATCGCACATCATTTTATCATCATTTTATATATGAAATTATCTGATTCATATATTATTTGTATTTTTTGTATTTGATACTCTGGATAATTGCTCACTTTTCGATATTCGATAACTTGTGTGTATGTATTTCATATATAGGACTTTTTTTTTTGTTTGTCTAGTATCTAATATAAAAAAATCTGTTCATTATGTACGACGTACGACGAGTACATTCATTCAAGCTGAATGGTAGACATATTCATATCATACATAATAATCATTATTATTAATACAAGTTTATATCCTATTTATCTTAATTATATATATTTCCCCTTATTTTTAGTATACGACTTTTTTTGCCTTTGGAGCAGCGAACACAAAGAAAACATTGTTACATAATATAGGTAAATATTACACAAGAATATTTGATAATGGGATGGAGAAACGACTGAGATGAATCAATCAATCAAGTCATCACATCCTCCAACCCTAAAATTGTTGACCTTTTTCAACTTTTTTCCAATGAGTAAACAAGCAATGTCAAATGTTCATCGTATTTAAGTAGATGGTTTTGTTTTTTCATTCGTTTACACTTTGTATATGAATATGTAAGATATACTAATAATAATAATTGTAGATTAGGCCTTCAAAAATATTGTTTTACATGTACGTACACGATCCTTAATGTTAAACAGATTTAAATGAATTAAATACACTCTAAATTCCAAATTCCAATGAATAAGCATAAACGAAAAAACGTAACTGCATTTTGTTTTTGCAGTAAGTATTTGCATTCACATAAATTACTAAATAGATTCCATGTGCATGAAAATCGATGATTGTGGCTGTTCCAAATGTTCCAATTTAGTGAACTCCATATTTATGAAGTTTTCAATTAGAATTTCGTCTCTCATATTTCCAATGGAAGGAACCAATATAGATAAAACCGTGTCTTGAATAGTAATACTCATAATTTCGGCCAAAAACCTCTTCCGTATCTTGTATTCTCCACATGATACGAACAAGCAAGCATTAAATTAAAATCCCTACAATTATAAATACCATATATATGCAATTTCACAGTTTACAAATGGTAAAAAGTCTTGTTCATTGCGATGTTTTTGTATTGCCATAATAAATATCTGTGTACATTTATTACTAAAAAAAACTCACTCGTCATTGTTAGTAGTTTTAGTATAATTTCCATTCTAGATAACGATCAACGCTCCTTTGATTATTTGGTTTTTTGGTGCAGGACTTGGAAATAAAAGAGGATGGGGTCAGGATACATTAGATTTCCCTGCTCGCTTTTTCCGGAAATAAATCAGTGACCTGCTGTAGAGGTCAAACTGCCTGTTGTAGTCATTTGGACCAAAAGTATATGGCTTTAGAATATATTTGGCTGGCTTTGTGAAGTTTGTCAGATTTTTAGTTGCAAAAATGACCCCGTGGCCAACACAAATCCGAATTGTTTTGCGGATTAGGATTTAAAAACCGAACTAAGTACCAGGAATTTTGGTTTGACGTACATACAAACATTGTTAAGGAGGTCAAGATGCACCATCCTACGCAGTTTCATTGAAATCCGAGTTGCTTTAGGTCATCTCCCGAAAAAAGTCCGAGACGATACCCGGTTCCTAAAATACCCGCTCGAAAAATCTGAAATTAATTTAAAACTGACCTGAGCACCCTAGAAAGCCGTCTGCAAAGTTTCAAGTCTCAATTCGAAGAAAAAACCGTACGAATTTTTTTCCCCAAAGTTGAACTTTTCATGTACTAAATATTTCCTAAATATTTCGTTCCGATTTTTTTCCGGGAGAACGAGTTACCCGACTGCCTTGTGTCCCATATCAAACTAGTGCAGAATGCTCTCCTCTACATGATAGGATTTTATATTTCCGGAAAAAGCGAGCAGGGAAATCTAATGTATCCTGACCCCTGTCTCTTGTATTACAGATAGCAGACGCAGAATTTTCAATGAGTATACTCAATTATTAATTAATTACACTTGAATCAACATTCATAATAAGTTACAAGTATCAGTAGATCCAGTCCACGACAACAACAACAACAACTACAAAAACAAATGGATCAGCAGCACCTTCAAAAATCCTTCACATTTAGCACCATTTTCACAGATACAGATACAAGTACAAAACACAACCTTATCGAGTTTTATATTACAGATATAGACCCGTAAATTATTCTTATTCTTATTCGTATCATTACAATAATGCCTATATAAATCTACCAATTAGGAATTACATAACATGAAAACAAAACAAATGTACATACTTCAGGAGCCGTTCTTCAGTGTCTCAGTAAATAACTGACAAGGGCAATGAATTAGTACAACAATGATTAATGAACACGAATAAGATGAAATGAAAACAAAACGTGTCCTTGGATTGAGTCAGTTCTCCAATTCTCCAGTGAATTATGATCTTTCCTTTTCCTTTCCATTTAAACCTTTGAGGAGAGTGACTGTGAAAAACCCTCAAAATAAATGCTCGGTGATTAATGAATAAAATACAATTAAATTGGCGTGTCATTTGTATATCGTAGTTTGTAGTTGTTTATAATATTGTAATGAAGGTAAGATGAAGAATCTCTCTGGACTGAAAATGAAAATGATGAGGACAGACGAGAGTGATGAAGATGAATGGTTAAATGGTCAATCTCTCAAATCTATCCTTACATACATACAGAGACACCACAGGTAATACATTTGATAGCTGTATGAAATTGGGAGGAATTTAATCACAAGTTAAAATGACGAAAAGTGGAGTTTGAATTTGAATCTCTGTCTCTCCATTTATAAATCTTGAGTCTTATAAATATCCTTACCTACTTATAAGATACTTACATACGACATACATATACATATACATTTACAGAATATCGTACAGATGCATTCAAACACACTCAGAGTGACAATGATAGATGTACAAGGATTAAAGGCTTGTTGGTGGTTCTCCGTCCGAGTCGATCGGAATGCTCTGTTTGTTCCGTAGATTGACCATGTCATCATCGGCATACTGATCTAAATAGAATTGTTTGCGCATCACAGAGTCCAACGTCCCACAACGGAAACAGAGAATCTCTTTGAATGGACGACGGAAATCCCGATTCAGTGTCGCATAGATCACGGGATTCAAGGCCGAATTTGCATAGCCCAACCAGTTAAATAGCGAAGAGATCCAACCCGGGATGTTCGCATCTAATCAAAACATCAAACAAACACACAAAAAAAAACATACAATTTATTTTTTTAACACATCATCTGGGAATTGCCCAAGGAAATTAGTTAACTATAGGTATTCACAATGTTCAAATTCCAATAAGGCGAGTGCTACCACTTTACTTTATTTTCCTCCCGTGAACTCATGAAATCTAAATTTGAGGTTCGCAAACTGATGCGATGTGCAATTTTCGTATACTGACCGCCTTAAAATATTCAACAGTTTCCCTGGAAAGTCCTTTCACAAAAAAAAGACGTCCTCATCCATAATTCTGAAAATTGACAAAGTCCTCACGTACAAACACGAGTACCACTGCTCTGGAATTTAGGGAAAATCTTGTTGACAAAATGTAATTTAATCAGGAGAAAACTCCTTTGATAACTGTACACATAGTTTATCCCTTTGAGCCATCCCCAGAAAAAACTCCGAATGTGGTCAATTTAGTTTTAATGGACGCGGAAAAAATGACATTCTCATTTCCTTCACAACCTTTGTGGACGATCCTCAAGTCTCAAGTTTTTTTGACCATTAGTTGTCCACCTTTTTTTGTTACAATATTATATAAAAGGAGCCGTGAACATGTAACAATGAATGATGATTCCCATTGAAATCTGATTTGAATCCACAACTCTCCACAATCTACCTCTACATGCACAAAATAGGAAACGAGTACAAGGGGAAAAATGAGTATGTACGATACAAAGGAAAATGGGGAGAAGAATATTAAATGAGATCTTTTTCTACCTTCAAAACTGAAAACTGAAAACCTAAAACCGAGAAAATCTAAACGTAAACGTCCTTGTCCATCTGAATCTGAATCCAAACACACATACTAAAGCACCTGACTGTGAGCTCCGTCTAAAATTCTATCTATGTAAAAATCCACTGTGGATATCTGTATTCGTATATAGACGAGCTTGACAAAACAAAAAACACTAGAATAAAAAAAAAGTCGTCGGGGATCCAACTGTGCATTCAAATGTCTCCTTGTTTCTCGGTTGAATCTCCCTGCTTTTGTTTTGCTTCCAATTTTTCCCTTGTTGTTTACATATAATGAGACAAGAAATGACTGAGAACACACAACACAGCAGAAACAGAAAAATGGGTGTATTTCTGTGTACGTGGAAGAATGCGAGTTTTGAATGCAACCAAGGAATTCCCATGTAACTGCACACACAGAGACGACAAAAAGTAATGAAATAAAAAGTACAGAAAACGTCTACAACTACGATACATGCTGTAAAAAAATATATAGATGCAAGTTGAAAGAGAGTGAGTTTTTATATATCGTACGTCTAAATATAAATATAAATATAAATATAAATATGGAGAGAGGACATGGGAAGCTCAGGACACGGCTCATATCTGTATGTATGAGGAATTTCATCTATAAGTAAGCATCGCATCGTGAAGAAAATGACAATAAAAGTTAATATGATTTTCCCAGACTTCCTTTAACATACAGAGATTGTTCTCCGTCCGTCCGCGGTCGTCGTCGTGAAAAAAGACTGGAACTGCATTAGCCATCAAGCGACTCTGCTACTCCTTTATTTAATATACAACATACACAGTTCATATCATATGTACTTTCTTTCTCCGGAGCATTCAAAGACACTCGGCAAGTCCAGAGCCGGACGGATAAAGATAAAAAGCCCTGAGAGTTCCCAGTTTTTTCACTGTACTCATAGCTAACAAACAAACAGAAATGGCAATGGTAACAGTAACAGTAACAGCAACAGCTGTAGCCACAACACAAGACAACATAATAAAATACTTTGGATTCTGGATTGTGGAGATCTGATTCCATTTCCACTAACTTTCTCTCGCTCTTCCTTACTGAAGTTTCTCTGGAGTAAATCTGATAATTATTCTAGTCTATAATATGAACTCCATATGTTCTATCTGTATTTATAGAATTTATTTGTATATTATTATTATTTGTATACATTTCCTTGTACTTTGTACACACCCTCAGCTTTTGTAGCGTATATACATCGTAAATATATGCGTTTTCTCTCCTTTTCAATGAGACCTTTTGAGCTGAACGAACTTTTCTTTCTCTTTCAAAAATTATAAAAAAAAGTCCTCGCGCATTGTTTCTTGATTTGATCCTTCAAATTGTTTGCAATTTGTTTGTGTGTATATTAATTTAGATATGTATGGAGAGAGAGTATACGTATAAGTACTTACTGAATATGGGCCGAACGAGAGCGAGAACGAAGAAAGGAAGCCAGCAAATGATGAAAGCGGACATGATGATGCCCAAAGTGGTTGAAGCTTTGTGCTCCTTCAACCCATTGAACCACTTTTCTGCAAAACCAATAAAATAAAGAGACACGAGGTCAAAAGATTCATCATTTCATTACTGCATCGTTTATTATTATCATTATTATTCTAAATGTGTCAGGAATTGGGAATTGGAAATCTGATCAGAGTCCTGATGAGAATCCCTCATTCCCCAGGATTTTCAGTTTCGTAAATAGGATTTGAGAAATCTGAATCTTAACTACGATAAATAGATAAAGGAGAGAAAATTGAGGAAAGTGGGCGACTGGAAGTTCGTTCAAGTAGGAAATAAAATTTAGGAAATGGGAAGAAATCGAAATCTCATTTGAAATTCTCCAGTTGTCTCTCGGCTCATTACTTGAATACACGGATATAATATGAATGAATTCATATAGCGATGGAGAATCTCAAACAGAATTGACCATGACGCGAGATAATCCTATGGCAAAACCATGTGTATACTTGAACAAATCTGAAAGATCAATAGCCATATATTAATCTCTCGTCTCGTCTTTTCCATTTCCATTCATATTCCCACTGCTCCATCACAAAACACAACAATAATAATGTGGAGATCGGGAAATCCTTTTATTTTATCAAGATTCACTGTCAATAACCACAATATTATTTAATGGTCAGAGCAGAAACACACAGAAAAACACTCAAATACCGCAATGACCATCTCCATCGACAATTCTCGAGGGATTTCAATTCCATCCATCAAACTACAAACTCACATCCATCTCAAAAGGGTCAAGTATGTACAACAAATAACGAGATGAAATCAAAACACAGACAAATCCACTCTGTTTCTTGTATCTGTAATAATGAATGCCGATTCCCGTGTTTTTCTTCGGAATTCAATCCTCTCAGAATTTTCTACTTCAAAATCCCAAAATCGGGAAATCGTTTGAGGATACTTACAAAGAGATTTCTGAGAAAGTAAGAAATATTTCGTATCTGTTCACTATCCAAATTGGCCAAAATCATATCAAAATTACTGACAAGAAATCTAGACTTTTGAATTTGGAATTGAGATTCTCAATTTCAAACGTCCAGATCTAGAGAAAGTCTGTATTGAAAAAAAATCTGGGAGCTGAAATCATGTCGAATGGAAAAAGAAGAAAGTGAACCCGTTTGAATTTGAAATAATGTAATAATAAAATAAAATAAAAATGCTAGGAAATGAAGATGTTGAATATTTGCATTGAATGTGTTTGGTTTTCTGTGTTTTGGCTATCAAAGTCAGTGAGGATGTGGTTGTCATGTCATGGTCTGTTGACTCTCTCTCTCTGTCTCTGTCTCCTTTGAGTTTGAATTGCAAAAAAGTTCCAAATACCGAGGATCGAGTACACCCAAATCATCATTATTATTATTATTATTATGTAGTCCGGATTCACATACATGTTATGACATAAAAATATCAAAATCCTACAGTCTAGCTGTGTATCTATTCACGGGGAAATGTATAAAAAAAATCTGTGATATGAAACTGACTTTGCCTGAGAGAATTGTATTTGTATCTGTACATCCAAATGCCGTAGTCAGAATCGGATACGTTTGAATTCGCCCAGTAAAAAGATACACACACACACACACGCACACACACACTCCACAGATACAGATTTACAAGATGAAGAAGTGGAAACAACTCGTGTTTTTATTGAACCGTCTCAATTCTAAATTCTCTATCTCTTTTTCCTATTTCCGAAATAACGGGGACAGTGAACAGTCAATGTACAATGTAAAGGAGAGGAAACGAGCCCAAAAATGCAGAAAGAGAGAAAGGGTGAAAGAGAGTGCGTTTCTATTTGATATTTGTGTTTGCGTCCATGTAATATTTTTTATTTTGGATTTTCTTTTGTACTCCAAATTCATTTTTCCTTCTTCTTTTGAGAATCTGAGGAGAAATGAAGAGAGAGAGAGAAGGAGAGAGAAATACAAACAAAATCACTTCACATTTTTTCCACGGCTCATCCTACTGCACACGAGAACTTTCCTTTTCCTTCCTTTCACGACTTTCACCTCGCATCACGAGAGAGAGAGAGAGAGAATTTGGGAGACGGTCGCCACTCTTTTTCTCCTCTTATTCTTCGATTTCACACCAATTTCCCTCTATTTGCCGTTTTTATCTAGATTGTACGATGTACATGCGACGATGGGCTTCCTCGTCCTCATCGAACGTTATTATTCATGTTTATTGACCCTCATCTCTGTATTATGTTGACCTTTTTCAATGTTGTTTCCAACCCATCAGATCCCGCTTCTCCAAATTCCACGTTGAAAACAAAAGCTTCAAACGAAACGAGTGGGGGGGGGGGAATTCCTTGTGGATCTTTACAATAAAAAATCCAAAGGCAGCGCCAGTGTTTTACTAATTACTCCAGATTGCACGTTTTTCTATTAGTTAGTATTTGTACTCGTTTCCGTATCCGTGCAACAAAAAAAAAGCTACGAGAACTCGGTGGGTACTAATACTAAAAGCTTGAAATTCAACGGAACTTTTGGTAAATAAAAAAAACAATTGGAAAAACATTGCTGGGGAGTGTAAGTTAAGTTGAATTTTTGAACAAATAAAGTGGAATAATTGAGAAGGATGAAACAAGAAAATCAAATAAAGTTTTTGTTCATAAAGAAAAACTTTTGCTTCCGGCTCATTTTCATTTTCACTTTAATTTCCATTGGCAGCCGTCTTCTCTCCTGATCTGATTCCTCTCTTTCTTTTGCTTTCTCTGTTCCTTCTCTCACTTCTCGTCCGATTTCAAAAAGAAAGTTGTGTACAACGAACAAACGAAAACAAACGAACGAACGTACTTTCTTTCACCTCAAAAACTTCTCATTTTCCATTCTCTTTCTCCATGTACTGTGATGGAGCTACACGTCTACGTATCTTATATGTAGCGTAAGGATTACATTGTGTTCTCACCCCTTGCTTCTGTCTCGAGCTCCAAAAAAGGTATTTGCTTGTAGGTTTGTTTACCTTACTCTACAGCAACATTTATACATGTGAAGAGAAGAAAATGGAGACTATCAAACCAATAAAGCTCGTATAAAGTGTATATGAAGCGCAGTTTGTTTTTACTTGATGCTCTCCTCTCAGTTCTTTTGCCTTTCATATTCACCTCATTTGACCTCAAACCTTCTCCTTTTCTTTCATTCTCCTTTTCCTTTTCCTCGTCTTGGCAATATCCACAGTCTACGTTCTACTTTCTACTTTCTACAGACATATACACAAATATATACGTAGGTATAAATACGTTCAAAATATGAAATGGTGAGGAAAGTGCGGAGTGCGTGAATCCATAAAATTTTGTGATTGTCACAGCTTTGGCTTTGATTTTTTTTTATTGTAGGCTCCACAGCTTTCCTTCTTTTTGCTTTCTCTCTCTCTCTTCGTTTCTTCATATAATATTTTTGTGTGTGTAGAAAATCCCCCGTCATAGACTTTCCTAATTCAGTTTCTTGCAAATAAATAAATGGGGAAAGGGAAAGTGAGCGAGTCGTCGGAGTTTGGACATTTCCCTGAGATTCTTTCACCAAGATTTTGTGTTTTGTCGTCCTTTTCTATAGAAATGTATATAAGATAGAATGTTTTTTGGGAGGGGGGGAGTCGGTGAGGTTTATGTGTATGGAATGGAGAGGAGGGGGAAGAGTTGAGAGCGAGTATTCTCTAGGGGTGAGAGTTTTATTGATGAAACTAACCTTTTTTGACTCGATGGAGTGTGACGGAAGGGAGTAAGTAGCTGCTAGCACCATTGGCATTGGCATTTGTATTGCTATTGCTATTGGGATGAGAGCCCGAAGATAAGGAGGACGAAATGAGACCACCAACACCAACCACACCAGAACTATTCACATCGTTGACTTTCTTCAAGAGAGCCACAGAATTGTGAAGGTTTGCATTGACGTTCGTGTTTTTATGAGTCAATTTACTACTACTGCTTGTCGTTTTTGTGGGTGCTCCGGTTAGTATGCTGTTTGTATTTGTGTTGGTGTTGGTGGCGGTCAGTGGGTTTGCATTTGAATTTGGGATTTTCCCCACCACCGAATTTGAATTGACATTTGCACATTGACCAGTGACATTCGTCGTCGTCGTCGAGGTGGTCGTCGTTTGAGGGCTCGTCGCATTGTTTTGGCAGGAAGTTTGGGGTGGTGGGGGGAGAGGGGAGGCTTGGACGAACGAGGACTGTTTTTTCCATGTCATCTCCTTCTTTTTGTCTGCCACCACTCGAAGGATCTTGACATACACCACAACCATCACCATCAAAGGGACGTAGAACGAGGCCATCGTCGCGTAAATCTGATACCTGCAATATACAAAAAAAAAAGAGTCATCAAATTAAATCAAATCAAACTTTCAACTCCACCACTCCAACATTTTCATTTAATTCACTTTCCCTTTTTATTACTATTATTGTTATTCCTCTTCAAAACGACAAAATTGCAAGACTGCAAAACTACAAAACTGCATAAACTTTTCTCGTAATTCATAATTCCTGTATAAGATACATATATGCATTTTCCATCGTAAAAACTTTGGAGTTTTACACAGAAAACCCTTTCGGAAAAACAAAGTTGTGTACAAACAAGGCCAAAGCAATAATAATATGCTTTGCTGCTTTCCTTGCATTTTCTTTTTTTTTTTGTCTGGAGAATTTCCAGCCGTCCAGCTCAGATTTCCCATGTAGATTGCTAATAAATAATGCAAAAAAAGCTATGCAGAAAATGTTTGTATCCTCTTCCTAACTAAATACGAGTATCTGACTCTCTCCGTACTTTGCATTGTATTATTATTATTTGGTTCATGTTTTGTTCTGTACACACACAAACACCGCAGTTATTGTAATTTAATGGTCAGAGCGATAAAAAATTTGCTTGGGAAACCCCCCCAAAAATCCGAGTAGTTTCTCCATTCCCATTTGAGTATCAAAGTTGAATGTCCATGGGAAATTACAGTGTATGAATTGAAATCCAACTACACTCACACTCACACACATCTCAATACTTACACTTGAAATATCTTGGAAAGTTGTGTGCATCATCATTATTATTATTATTATTATTATTATTATTATTGCTATTATTAGGGAGAGAAGAGTGGGGGAAAAGGAGAGAGAGATCATTGTGCGAGTAAGAAAAGTAAGAGTCGACCACACAGTGAAACGACTCAAGTCACTGTGTACTGTGTACGTATAAATAAATATGTCCTGTTTATGTGTGTACACAAAAGTCATAAAATCCTCATGTTTTGACTGTTGAATAAGCTGGAAAGTTATTTAATGTTATTTGCCTGAAAGTATATACAGATACATACTATCGTCATGTGAATGTGTGTGCATATGCTCTCTCAATCCTCAATTCACAATGTTCTTGAGACTCTGAGGCGCTGAGAGACGAAAGAGAGAGAGAGAAAATCTCAAGTAGTTTCTAGCTCTAGATTTATAGTTTTTCCCTCCTTGAAATACTGTACTATTGCTATTATAAAGAGCAAAGAGCAAAATACTATTTATACTCGTAATAATATTCATAATAGGAAGAAGAGAGAGGAAGAGAGAGAGAGAGAGCAAAAACTTTTCCATGTGTGTGGATTTCTATATTTCCTATACACATTTCACAATTCATATGGATGGAAAGTCTCTATACAGATTTGATATTATTTTCCTCTTCCCCCGTTCGTCCTTGTGAGTTTTTTTTTTTTAATAAAGCTCAGGAATATTCCATCAATTTTAACTTTATTGCCTATGGAGATCATCTATGTACAGAGGAAATGAGGGTTGCCTTTCTCCCTTCTTCCACTTCCACTTCCCTCTTTCAATGTGACTCCAACGTGGACTTTTCCTTCTGCTTGTGTCAACAGAAGTTCCCGGTTTTTCCCCTTCCAAAGGTTTGTGGTTGAGTGGTGAAGAAGAATACGAAGATTTTTTTTTTTATTTTTTTTTTTGCATGCCAATGAAATGTTTTGCGAGGAACTCCCAGTTTTATAGCTACACATTAAAAATTGTATGGATTTCTTTTATTCCGCACTTTCCATTTCGCTATACATGAAGGAATTTTTGGACATTTTCTAGTTTCTATAGTGAAATCTCTATCAAAGCTCAGACTCACTTAAGGACTTTGGGGGATTGAATGAAGAATTTTTCATTTGATTTATGATTTACGACTGCTTTTTTATTCTATTTACATAGCTAAACAAACATGGTGTATCTTACACACAGACAAAATCCTTTACAAGGTTTTTTGTTTTTGCAATTTTTTCTAGACAACATTTTTTTCATTTTTTAAAGTCCAAGAGAGAAAATCCATGTTTGTCTTTAGCGTACTTCAGAATTTTTTTTGGTACGGCGCTTAATTGAGATTTGAGTAATGGCGAGGATGAAAACTATGGACAGGCTGGGAAAAAATAGATTGCGAGTCAAGAAATCAAGGGCATAGTTTTCAAATCATTTTGACGTGACTTGGAGACCTGCAGCGAGAAAGTAAAAATGAGAGAAAGATAGATGCAATGGCGACGATAAAAGTAAAAGTAAAAGCTAAGAACTGAGAAACTTATGAACGATCTGTAGTTTACACACAGTCCTGAGCAGGACAGAGAGAGAGAAAGGAGAAGAGGAAAAAACACGAGTGCATGCTATGCGTTTTTAACAGAGTTTTTCAAAAAAGAAAAAAAGAAGCGGGTGAAGAAGAGAATAAACGACACCATTTGAAAAGATAATTTGCTCTAATAAATATAAATGCAGCCATTATGGCTAAACTTTCTCTAAGCTCCAACGACATCGACTTCGTATGTTCTCGACTTGCTCTCTATCTCTCTCTCTTGTCTACTCCTCCTTTCCTTCACACCAAACCAACAACGCTTATTCACTGCAAACCTGCAGTCTGAACCTGCAAACTGCATTTCAGTCACACGTTGACATTGACTGCAAAGTCTTCTGGAGACTAAACCATTTTCTCCTTCTTTCTCAGATGATAATGTATTTAATGGCCAAACTTTGAGGCTTTTTCGGTTTCCCATTTTATGTTTTAGATTTTTGGGCTTTCGGCTTGTCCCGGTAAAGAAAGGGGGAATCTGAAGTTTAGTTTGGTTAAGACTGCAGTGAAAAACGGACGGTCGTTCTCTAGAGCATTCACCAGTTAGGACTTTCACTTTCCACGGGGGAAAAGAGCTTCCTCATTTAATATGCATTGCGGCTTCCGGCTTTATGCCCCCACAAAACATGCCGAACACACACACACACACACACAATGCAAAGGAATCCTTAAACGAATTTTTCTCTCTCTCTCTCTCTTTCTCCCTCACTCCAGAGCGAATACAAATGAGATACGGAAATATTAAAATGCAGTTATGTGTATTCAGGACGGAAAATGGAATCGTACAACGGACGGTTGGTGTTTTTACTGTTTTTCGCTGTAACTCCAAATCCCACACACTCACACTCACAAACTGAGTGACTGACTGAGGCAGTATAAAAACTATATAAAAAGCCATTAAAATCTATGCTCACACTCACATTACGACCAACTCAAATCCTACTGTATAAATATTTCCTTGTCTCTTCCTCTCTCACTCTCACTCTCCCCCTCTCTCTTCCTCTCTCTCTCTCTTTCTTTCTCGCTCTCACCTACTAACTCACGCTCATAACACCCACATTTCCTTTGACATCATAACTGTCAAGCCATACTAAATCTACAACTGCATTTACAAAATCCCCTATGCAAATTTTCGCTTTGTATACTTTTTAATGGCATTGCAACAGATTTCATGTCAAAAGACAAAAAACAAACACGAGAGAACGAGACGAAAAGGACAACACGACACGACACGACATCATGGAAATCTCACGAGTGCTTTCCCTTTCAATCAAACATTTTGAAGGATATCCGGGGAAATTTCATTATATTTTGATTGTCCGTATTTAGAAATTCCCAGGGAAAGTAAAACTGGAAATCAACCAGAAACAATTTGGATTTTGTTTGGAGAATAATTTGTAATTTAAATTCCCGTTACATTTGCAAGTCTATGCAGTCAATTGACTTGAATAAATAATGAGGGAAGCTTCTGCCTAACTCTAAATGAATGAAAAACGTAGTACTAGCGCAATATGTGAACAAGAAAAAATGTTCATTCAATTCTCTCTGCCTTTTTTACACTTATTTTGCCTTTAGCTTACGTTCATTTTCTATTCGGGTAATTCTCAGAATTGAGAGTAAAAAGTATGAAACGTTAAAGCTTAAATTGTATTTTCTTGGTTGTGGACACAAACACTCATACAATCAGATGGATAGGCAGACAGACACAGGGAGAGAGAGAAAGACAAAGGCGAGTGTGAAAGTGTGAAAGGAACATGAATAAGGAATTAAAAGTGAGAGGAATTAGTAGTTGGTTGGTTGGTTGATGAAACGAGAACAAGCCCAATGATTTGGTTGCGTGTCATGTTTTTTTCTTTCTTTTGTCTTTCATGTTGTCCAACAGTCTAACAGCAGCAGAAACCAGCCAGTTCCACATGCATAAACATACGCAACTCACACAAAAGCAGAAGGCGTTCATTTCATTCCAACTGTGGTGTATGGAGAAACTCCTGATAAAATTGCATGGCAAGTCTAGTTCCATGTTTCATGAAATTGAAAGACAAAGTACCATTTGAGAATTTAGTTAAACGAAAACTACAAGGGGGGAAAAAGAAAGAAGGGGGAAAACCCTTGCTAATGTAATTTAACGTGTCTTATGTTTTTTCCATGTATCGCTTATCTTCATCTCCATCGCCTTTCTCTTTCTCTCTCCCACAATTCATGAATACGAATCACCCAATGAATGAAGAAAACAGGCTAAAAAGCCTCCACAGAACACAGTACACAAATACACACACACACACACACATGTTTACCAATTAAATGGACATGGAAAGTGAGTGAAAGGCGGCAGGGACAAAGTCTGGCTCTTGCTTTTTTTGTGCTATGGTTAAATAGAAAGGGAAAAAAAATGTTTCCACGAGTTTCACATGGTTAGAATCTACAAATTCACACATACACATACAAAAACACTGGGACCGGATAAAAGTTTTGAGCCAATTTGTCCGGAAAAAATGTACACACATACGGATAGGAATATTATCTCTGTGTTGTAGGAATAGAATGGATGAGTTAAGTGAAAAGGAAAACTTGAGAGCCGGCAGGCAGACAGGCAGGCAGGCAAGGAAGCAGAGTATGTGTGTATTTTTATGGAGAGAAGAAAGTCGACACGACAGTTGAGTTTCCGAGGGAGCTTTGATAGTAATAGTGAGAGGCTTTATTCCATATTCCAATGTATTAGTTACACTTTCACCTACCCTTTGCCTTTCCCTTTCAATGATACCCACACTCACAAGGAACATGTATCACTTTCTTCTCCTTCTTCTTCTTCTTCATTTCCTGCATGGCTCAGTATCTGTGTGTGTGTGGGATTCAACTCTTTCACTTTCACTCGTCTGACAAGTCCTAAGTAAGTTAGTTTCCACCAAAGTCCGTTCACATTCACATCCACATCCACAAACAGACCGTCCACCACCGTCCTAAGTGAAATTGAATGGGGAAAGTGAGAGAAAGAGTATGAAGAGAAATCTAAACGGAAGCTTCTCATTTCTCTCTCTTTCTCTTTCTCTCTATCTCTCACTGCCACGACCGTTTATCGAGAGGATTTATCAGGGTTTCCCAATGCTTTCTCAGTATTCACTCTGCCCACTCCGTCTTTACATGGACATAAAACACTACGATCCCCTTCTTGGAATTGATCCGCATTGATTTCAAATCAGTAAGAGAAAAAAACTGCATTTCCCGTCATGTCTAAGGACTTGTGGCAATGACACAGGATTTTAATGCTTTTGCAAAAGTTGAGGAGAAAAAAAATCCCATTGAATCTTTGCATTTTTGTTACAAAAGATGAGAAAAAGAAGAAGCCTTGAGCGTTGAGCAGCCGCTTAAGAAATATCTTGGAATGGCTTAATTTCTTGGGAAATGGGCCACCCGCGAAGATTAAATAGGCAAAGGGAAAGTCAGTGACATAGACAGAGACAGAGACAGTGCGATGGGATGGGATGCATTTATACAGATATAGCGATTGCTAACTACTCGAGAGAAAGAGAAAGGAAAAGAAAGGATTTTGAATGTGAGAGAAAGACGAAGAGAAAACTTCCATGGGAAAGAGAGCTAATTGTTTTAGTGAGACTTATGGAGGGAACGGCATCGACAGTCGGGTTTTGGCCGTACAAATTTTGTATTCATTTATATATTTGTAGACTGTAGACTGTAGACTGTAGACTGTACATGGACTCGGGAGTGTAGAGCCATGAGAAAGAAGTTATTTGTTTTCAACGTTGAGCACTTGAACTTTGTTCGCTCTCTCAACACTCTCAAGGTGAATGCGACGGCTGGCTCACACTCACATTCGCAGTCAGAGACAGGGACAGAGGCAATGCGACATTTGTGTGCCGTCAATCTGTAAGAGTTTGAGCATTATTGGACCACCAACAACATCTGATTTGGATTCCTCTCCCCTCATTTGGATTTATATGAGAAATTCTAAGTTCTAAACAACAAAAACAACTCTCTCTCAAACTCCCCAACAAAAACAACAGGAACAACAACAGTCAATTGAGCATTGAATTTCAAATTCATGATCTAAAAGTTTACTCAAGTTTTATCTGCATCCATTTTTCACCGGCTGTCTGTTCAAAACCATCCTTTGTCATTTGTAATATCTGTATTTTCCGTCCATTGCATTTGCTGTTCTGTATGATTTTATTTGTATTTGTATTTGTATTTATGCTTTTGCCAGATGGGAAAACTAGTCCAATTATTTAATTGTCCAGACTTCCCCCCCTTTTTTTATATGATGAGAAAAACTTGGGTTTCTCTTTTCCCAAATACAGATAGATGTATACAAAAGAAAAAAAAAGAATACAAAAAAACCAACGACTGGGAAATGTGAAGTGAGGGAAATGAAAAAAAAAATTCCCGACTGGGATTTCCAATTAAATGAAATGAAAAAAAAAGATGGAAATGGGGTGAGAAAGAGAGAGAGAGAGAAAAATGAGGATTTACCAGAAGTTTTGAGAGACGCGACAAGTGAGGATGCCGGTACCGACGTCTATATGTTCGTTTCCGAGGAGGAGAACGGGCGGGAGAGAGACACAGGCAGAGCCCAACCACACCACAAAAATCACAGTGAGCATTCGGCGGGGTGTTGAGCGAGAGGAGTAGTCAAATGGAGCCGTGATGGCTTGGTACCGGTCCACCGAAATCCCACATAAATTTAATATCGACGCTGTACAACACAGCACGTCCGCTATAGAATCACAACAAAAAAAAGAAGACATCCCCCATATGAATACAAAATTAATATAGCAACTATGTAACGAATTCTCATGTGCGCCCATCGACGGCATGGAAATATATCAAATATACATATTACAAATGAAATGAATCAAATTTTTCTTTACATACACACACACATAAAAACGCATGCTTTTCCATTGATTCTTAACCATAACGAATCTGCAAATCCATTCAATTCGCATTAGTCCTCACCACAATTGGAGCAACCGACAATTCTTTCAATTTCAAATTCCAAAATTTCAATCAATTCTCCATGTAAAAGTTTAAGCAAATCCCTCACTGCTGAACACTCAAAGTTCTTGAAATAAATGGCATTTAATTGAACACATTTTAACGTACGGTGATACACAGCGCCGCTTGACAAATTTTTTTCCATTTTGTTTTTGTCACCTTTATACAAGCAAAAAAAAAAACAGGCTACATCCATTAAAGCGCTTAAGCTTCACATATACAGATACACAGGAGTGTGTGAATCATGAAAATTCCTTTGGTCTCGGATTAATATTGATAACAAGGAGATCATCATTTTAATTCTGCAGGACAGGAGAGCGTCAGAGCGTTGGAATGGAGATATGCCTACATGGAATATGGAAAGTTGAAACCAAAATCCAAATCCAAATCCAAATCCAAATTGGATAAAAGACAGACCAGCAAAGAGGAATTCATGAAAGTTCGTACATATTCATAATTATCCTGTATACAATCATCAAAACCACTGTCATCTACACCTGCTCAAAAACCCCTTTTCACTAGATATAGGTATATTTAATATTTATACACAACTCCAGTAACCCACACATAAAATGTCTACAACCAAAACGAAAAGGAATCCACTTTGACTTTGACGTTGACAACGACACATCAAGAGCAATCTGATCACAATTCACAATCCACACCTGCACCTGCACCTGACGACTTGGTGTGTAAGTGTACGTGTGTATGCGTTTGCTCCCATGTTTACTAATGAATTCCGCATTGTAATTATACATACACTCCGCATGGATTTTATCAGGATCCCTCCACATACATCCCACTCATATAAGTAGTCGATAATTCCAGTCCGTTGATTCCCTTTGACATTTCTCACCAACTCACTAATTGCCCATGAGCTTATGAAGACTATTTTAACCATGAATTATGAATATTCAAACGAGTGACTTCATCGGCAGGAAACCAAGGAAATGACAATAGTTATTAAATCTATATGATTGTACGCCACGATCAAGCTCTCCACATTCTCATTCCCATTCCTATGCCCATATGCACAAATTGCATGCCAGTTGTGATAATAAAAGGTGTGGGACTTGACATTTGAGTTTGACTTGAAACTCTAAACTCGAAAGACTATTCATTATTTTAATTATTTATATTATATCCTCATTCATTATAATTATCATTACGAGTAAGGTATATTATTATGTACATACGATATATTTCACATGTGAGTATGACAGATTTAAAGTTTACATTTGATGGATAATGCATTTACAGTCATTCAATGCTGAGGTTGGCCAATTAATTGAATCCCGGATAAAAAAAAGAGGAATTAAATGAATGACGTTTTTTTTTTTTTGATAAAATGTCTGGAGGAATTGAAAGTAAAACTCGCGGCATTTGACATATTCTGAACTCTCACGTCACGAATACAAGGCAAAACCACAATAAAAATATCACTAGATGATCATCTTGAAATGAAAACTGGAGTGTTGAATTTCATTCTCATTTCAATATAATTCTCATTTGGATGTAAATGTTGAATGTGAATGTGAATGTGAATGTGGAGAAGTGAGTAAACAGAAACACATGTGAGGCGTAAAGGTAAAACATTGTACATTGAGAAATGTACCTATATTTACAAAAAATAAAAAAATCCATCTGTACCTACTAATACAAATACACTCGAGATGATGGTTCCATCAATATCTACAGCAATCCTCTCGTTATCTCTCGACTACATGTACAAATCACTTGAGTTTCTCATTATTATTCTTATCTCCATTGGTCCTCTCCATATTAAATTGAAATATTGCTAGCAATAAATATGACAATCCTCCAATTGAACATGGGAAATGGAAAACATCAAAGTTGTCTCTTCACTTGTTGACAACGACCAACGACCAAACGACAACGTCAACACGATAGATGAGGATTATTTTTTATGTCACATGAATGATCACAACACACCAACTATACATAATAAATAATAATATAACTAGTAACTACGAAAACAAGGCTTCTCAAGCATATTACCTATACCCATTGTTTTTTTTCATTTTCGTATATTTTCATTGTCAAAGAACCAAAACACACACACACACACACACAAAACTATGCACCTACTGCACTCGAGGCAATTTCTCGACTGACATCCTCACATTCACATTCACATGATTCACTGATTCCCCCGCATTTGGAGCACTGAAGGGAAATAACAATATTAATTTTGGAAACTTAACTCCGTCTGAATAATTCTGAATTAATTAAAATTATTATCTATACAAACTTTCGAATATCCAAGACAAAGGAAAGAAGTTTCATAACTTGAACCCCGAGCATATCTGTAATACATATAGTATATTGACGGATCGCGAGCCAAAAATGTGAATGAATTGTAAATTACCACATTGCAAATTGCGTACAGACTCACATTATATCGTATACAGTCTTCTCCGTATCTCTATCTGTATTTCGTGTGTGAATGAATGGGAGCTCTCAAGTGGTGAACGGTTTTGTTGTCAAATAATTTTTTTTATTTAAACGAGTTACAGAATGAGAGAGAGAGAATTGGAATGGTCTATGTGAATTGCGAAGTCGTTGTGGAGTCATTCTCCAGATTGTTTGCATAGAAAAGTTATGTAAGTTGGTCTTCATTATAACTACATACAAAGTAGAGTGTATGAATCAGTTGCCAAGTCCTCGAGTGTCTCGGGACTTGGGAATTGGTTCATCTGTTCATAAATGTATGTAGAGAGAGAGAGAGAGAGGAGATAAAGATGAGTGGAGGGAGAGAGAAAGAGAAAGAGAAAGAGAGAGAGATATGACAAATGCAAGTTATTGTAAATTACTTTTGTAAAATTGAAAAATCATTTTGCTTTCTTGGAACACATGAAAGAAGAGAGAGGGAGGAAAAGAGCAGCCGGTTTTCAACCATTCGCCCTTATTTTTTACTATTTGAACTTGCATGACATCCAAATTCAATTCTAAATCCAAATACCAAATGCCATTGCGGAATATCTGTATATCCAGACGCTGAACATGCGAGAACATCCGACGATTCCACTTGTACTTGTATATTCACACACACATTCACAGTACGTTGTCCTAACTACAATAAAGAAGACGAAAGCAAGTTGAACATGTTGGATTTCTTGGCAGACGCTCATACATTTCCAAACGACGACGATGACTATGAAGATGAAGAGAACTGTTAAAAAGTTTTTCGGGAAGATGTATGCGAGCTATAAAAGAAACCGAAACTAGCGGACAGATTATATAACATATTATCTTCTCTTCTCATCTCATATCTCTCTATATAAATTATCAAATACGCAAACACACACAGACACACACACCCATACTAGAATACTTTGTATACTTCTTCCACTTGCTCTTGCTCTCCCTCCAAAAAACTCCAACCTCCAACTTCAAGTTGGAGAGCACCAAAAAATTCAACAACAACAGCCATCGATAGCGATATGATGCTTTTCATTTTCCTCCACACAGTGTTCGACTCTTTCTCGTTCGTTCTCGTTCTCGTTCTCGTTCTCTTTATCTGTCTCCATCCAGTTTCAACATTGTAAATACAATCACGATTCTCATTTCCAATTTCACAATGAACGAAGAACGTTTTTGACTGCGGTCAAATGTGTACAAATTAAATTTTTGCATAAGAGAATAAAATTACGAGGGAAAAACAGGGAAATGAAAGAAAGTCCTTTGGGGATTTTGTTGTTGAACGACGAGAGAATAAAGTATAAAGAAAAGACGAACGTTGTTTCTTGTGCTCTTGTGTAGAGTGTTTGAATACTTTGAATGGAAGGATGAGAAAAGCTTGAGGAAGGAGAGAGAGAATGAAAATGAGAAATGTGAAGGGAAGCCCAGAGAATTAGCAATGAGAGAAATCCTAGCTCACAAATCTTCCTCAATCCACACACACTGCGAACTGCGAACTACGAACTGCGAAGAATATACACAAGTCAGAATTGTGTAGATGTAGATATGCACGAGGATTTGTGTACGTACATTCATTTTCATTTTGATTTCCATCATGTTCCTTTTGCTTTCCTCACACTCTCATGCACAAACAAGTTCCAGAGCCGGCAGAGACGAATCTGAACGTCGGAATTCAAAACGGGGAATTTGGCGTAGGACTTTTGGATTTGGAGATTTGTTTTGAAGACGACAGTTGAGAGTGCGAGAGAAAGGAATAGAAATCATTTTCATTTTAAATGTTTCATCGGCTGTAGTCTACTCAAATTCTCAAATCAATTAGGCTTAAGTCTCGTAAATCCTTCGTCCATATCTTAGACGAGGATTTATCTTTTACCCACGACCCAAACCAAACCAAACCAAACCCAACCACACCAAACCATAGACTTTGACTACACTAAAAAAACTGACTAACAGTGCAGAGGGAATTCGTATGGCAATATCATCGTACATACATACTCGCTTTCTCTCTCTACTCTTTGATTGCTAGCTTTACGCTCGGATTCACTCGGATTAAACTGGATTAAAACCTTTTTCATTAGTTCAACACTACAACAGAAAACAGACAACAAAAACAAAGAGACAGCGACAGCGACGGCGACAGGAACAGAGAAAATGAATGCAATGCCATTGTATCTGTATTTAAAAGGAAAAATACAAAAAAAAATCATGAAATACGAAAGGCGGTTGTAAGTAAGTATTTACTTGTGCCATTTGGTACATTTGTTGAAAGTGGGATTTCATTTGAATTCCAAATCCAAGTCTAATGAGATTTCCTATTTCCCACATAGTGACAGTCAAAAATACACAAATTGTTAATCAAGTTTATAGGGAATCCTTATTGTATGTACTCAAAATTTCTCCTAGCAGGTTTAAGTTTAATCAAATCCTCACAAAACCTTTCCCCTTGATTTTTCTACAAATTCCTTTGGAAATCACCCTTAAACCTTTGATTGTTTTTTTCTTGTACAGGGAAATGTAAGGAATAATGAAGAATGGAAAATGGCAAACGGCAAATGGTAAATATGGGAGGCGTCTAATAAAATCTACATGGACATTTCAAATCCTCAAATTTTTTTCAATTCAAATTCCAAATTCCAAATTCCAAATTCCAAATTCCAAATTCCAAATAGGAAACCCCAATATTTTTTTTCCAACACAACAAAGAGCTGGGACGCTACAAAGAAGGATCTGAAACTTCCGCATCTGTAGTCTGTACCTTTCCACAGGCTTGACTATAGAATATACTCGTACATATAGATATCGGGATTCCCCATGTAAAAACATGCTTAAACAATGACACAACACAATGTGTGTAATATTATTTGTATAAAAGAGAGATGAGACTGAGAGAACTGGGAGAACGCGTGTGTTCAATGTTCAATTTACATGTGTGCGGCTGAGAATTTGGAGCGCAAGGACTCTTTTTTTTTTCTTTCTTATTTTTCTTTCTTCTTTTTTTGAATTGAATTAATTCATTCCCATGTGGAAATTTGAATGTGAATGGAGGCAGGGGAGCACATGCTCACATCAATATCATGTCATGTTTGAATGGCCCACATTCAAATAATTCAATATGTAAATGTTAATGAAGAATTCTAATGGCGTGTCGACTGCCTAATTGAATACCAAGAAAGATTCCCATTCTATCTTCTCCTTCCTCGTCCTATGAAAAAAATCCTGAACACTTGTGGCTCTCAATCTATACTTCCGGATGGAAACGAAAATACGATAAATATATGTACTTACACCAGTCGAATTTACAGATAATGTACATAGTGACAAATAATGACAAGAGGTGAGTGAGTTCTGGGTTTAGTTCTTTTTTCTTTTTGATGATGATGATGAGATGTTTCAATTCTGAATAATTTACACAGGGAATTTCCCTTGTCAGATGTGGGATCAGGAAAACTCTTTTAAACTTTCAAATGTGAAACCATTTGTTATTACAATCACACGGAGGGAAAAGACGTGAGATACGAGACAGAGAGGGAGAGAGAGAAAGAGAGAGGTGGGTTTTGTTTGTTATTATTCCGAATGGAAATGTTGAATTGTGTCTGTAAAAGTTAAATTTAAATTTGAATTTAAAGTCCACGGAGTTACAGTTTGTTTGTACTGTAAATGTGTGGGGTTACGAGTAAAACTACAATATCAAATGAAATGGAATGCTTTGAATAAGAATGGGAACTAGGATATGCGATAGCAATATAGCAACAGCAATAGCAATGGGAATTGCAATGAAAATACAGAGAGGACACACAGACACAGAGTTTACAACAGAGTAATGAAATTGAAAATAGAAATAGAAATAGAAATGCGAGCAGGGAGGAGAGCGAGCGAGCGATGGATACATACATTTTCTTCATCTTTTGTCATTCTCTCTTCCTCTCTTTTCTTTTCTTTTCTCTTTGCTCTTTCTCTCTGTTTGCAGTACACATCATCTTCATTTTAATCTTCTTCACCTGCTCAAACACATCTTCCACACACATTCTCTATTCCAATCCAATCTACAGCCTCCAAGATAGAAACGAAATTGGCAATTGAACATTTCCTAACCTCAACCTCGCTAACTTTACTCACTCACTCTCACTCACTCTCACTCCCTTTCAAAACTCCAAGATTTCTATTCCAAAACCAGAAAGAAAAATGGACTGTCCAAAATTGAAAGGGAAATCGTCGCTCATTCTATCTGTACGATATCTGTATACGTACGTACGTCAACATAGTTGGGCATTTTTTCATTCAAAGTTTACGATTTGTAAATCAAACCAACAGTCACTAGATTTCCATGCTTTCCATCTGGAATCCTCTGGAATTCACTTATGACCATCAATTTAATTTGAAAGTGTGTAACCGCTTTTAGCTTCAGCATATTCCGGATGGATTCCCCCACGTAATTACTTATTGAAAATTGACAGAATTTCTGACGATGAGAATCCCGCTGCTATGAAAATTGGGATTTCATGGGGAAATTTTGAAATGTCAGTAATTTAAATTAAAGTGTCTGATCTCAAACATTTTCATTTTATCATTAACAGTTACAAGTTGATTGGGATTGGCTGTGTGTGTGTGGAGAAATGTGGTTGACTAATCCAAGAATTGCGTGCTTTTCCTGCTTTTCCCGGATGACGTTGATGATGCTGACATGATGATGTATGAAGAAATCTCATACACGGTGGTGGGTTATTTGTTATTTGTATGGTAGTTTAGTTGCATCCATCTTGGGAATAACCAACATCCAGAAGAAAAGGAAAATCCATTCCCAAAAAGCACAAGCACATAATTTTGATATACTCGCTGACACATAGTCCATATGTGCTCTCCCTCCTCCCCCCTCTCCCCCCTCTCTCTCTCTCGTTTGCTTTCACCCATAAATACACACAACAACCCATCAACAGATAATAGATGAGTGCACTTATCTGTACTCCCTCACAAAACTCCACTCACAACATTCCAACCAGCCCAACTCCCTCACTTTTCCCAAACAAGATGAACACAAAGGAAACTCTGAAAAAAAACTCTGAGGAAGAATGAAAACCTAAATGGAAAAGGAAAACGACTTCTCAATCTGCGTACAGTTCTCCATTTCAAATTCAAGACTTCCTAACGACTTGATTCTACAATCCAAAGAATGGAAATCTAAATCTAAATCTAAATCTATATTACATACAAAATGCCAAAATGACCTCTCATCTTCTGATTATTCCGAGCATTGACGATTTCACATTAGAATTTCAATGGAGCAACCCAGAAAAAAGAAGTTCCGTCAGGAAATATCAGTATGTGGATGGAAATACATACAATGTATACGTATGTAATGTACAACGGAGTTTCATAATAATAACAATAACAAGATGAGTTAATTTGGTCTAGAAGATCAACTTGAAGTTGTTTGAATTTTGAACATTTTGTGAGTTGATGTGTAATTTTTATCTGTCTTTCACCATTTCCCTTGAACAAACGTAAAACGCCTTCGTAGTCTCACCCATCACGAATATCGCTTCCATCAGTTCCATCTCTTCCATCTTTCATATTCTCATTCTCTCTCAGGTTGCTCATTCAAATTGAGTTTCATCTGTACAGACAGAGACAGGGACGAGGACGGGTAATTTATTTCTGTACTCACTCTGACTTATCGTTAGTGACTAAACGCGTGAAAACAACATGATAGGTCGGGAAGGTTCTCCACACTCAAATTCCACTTTGGCTTCCCATTTCATATTCCAAAATCCCAATTTGCAATACACATCATTTGTTTGTACATATGGAAAAGAATTATTAACAACATGAATTTGTACAACCTTCAACTTTCCATCTTAATCACATGCAATTCAAAATATCAAAATCAAAATCAAAATCAAATTCAAATTCACTTTAATTTCAAGACGGACTTTTTTTTGCACTGGGTATATTTGGTATTTTCACCATTGTACCTACAAAAGTTCTTCATTATGTACGTATACAAACATCTTTACAAGAAATATCTGACATGGTTGCCGTGTTTTGCTCAGCTGGGTGTTTTTTTTTGGATTTTGGAACAAAGTCCCTCTCGCAATCAGGAAGCCCTTCAAAAAAAAAATGTATATGGTGAAAAGAGGGAAAGTTTTTCATTTCTTTTCCTTCATTTAACCTATTGATCAACATGAAGAGTTATTAATAAATGTATGGAGCTCAGCTGTATTTGTATTACATAGCCTACACACAGGTTGAGTAAATTTGAAGGATTTTCCATTCGAATTCGAACAAGAGGAAAGTAGACTAAAAAAGGTGGGTAAAGAAAGTAGATGCACACACATACAAAGAGAATATAGAGTTTTGGAGTGTGGATATTCTATGATTCTATGGCTATATCCAGATGGATGGAAGTTATATATAGAAGAAGAAGATGAAGAAGAAGAAGGTGGAAAAGAGTTGTGTAGGGTGGGTATTTCAATTTGATTTGAATAGAGAAAATATGTAAGTACACAAAAGTTGGGTGTTCTACATAATACTGTATGTTATATGCATCATATGCATAACTGTATCTATAATTCTATATCGTATGTACATACATGTGGAAAGTAGGTTTATATAAGGTGATGGTTGATGCCTGACTTTCTGCCATTCGCCATTCCTCCTACATGCACTGGCTTCTGCTGCTTGGCCGTGATGATTGATTGCCTCATTTATAATCTTCTCCTACAATAGAGTTCACCAGCACGGCATCTGCCACTAGTTAATGTTCTCACTAATGCTTCTCTACACATTCCCTACATGTACGATACGATACGATACGAAACGAGAACTCTCTCTCTCTCTCATTCACACACACACACACATGTAATTTATATATTTCTCCCTATATCAATTCTTCTTCGTCTTCTTTGCATATCCCATTCAAAACATATTTCCTTATCCTTATAACGAATACTCACCTATCCACAATATCCAAAATATCCAAATATCCGAATATCCGAATATCCGTGCAAACCAAATACCCGAAATTTCCTCATATCCTTTCTCCCCAGTCAAAATATCCCCTATTTTACAATATATTTCCCACTTTTTTTTTAGTCTCGACTGTACGCTGATGCTGATATGCATTTTATATTTTACACGCAATACACACATGATGGAACCCACCAAAAATTTCCAGATTCAACCACCAAAAAAAAAAGAGAAAAAAACTTGTATATACAAGTACCAAAAATTGTGACTGTATAAAATATTATGGATTTTCCTCAAATGATTTGATATACGGGAAATCCAGCTACCTGTATTTACAGATTAAATTGTTGTTGGAGTTGGAGCTGGCAGTAAAAAGCATAAGCAAGGGTGTACAAGATTAAGATTAAGAATCACAAGAGATGATAACAATATGGATTTCAGACTTCCCGAATTCCCAATCCCAAAGATTTTTTCATGGAAGAGGAGCTCAAATTTTCGCAAATTGGAAAATACATGTATATAACTATAGATTATAGATCGAAATCATCGGGTGAAAGAGATTGAATTCCTTGAATTTGGCTTTTGTCATTATTCTCAATTGTATGGACTCAAAATATTTATGTACATGTTGATAATTTGTGTGGATGGTGGGAATTTTTACACATTGAAATGTGGATGAAGATTTATGGGAGAGTGTGTTAAATGTCATTATTTGAACGGGAAATGTTGTTTAAATTTCAAAAATGTCGTCCCTCACATTATACTTTGATGGATTTTTTAACTTTGAACGTTCTCATGTCTATAATTTCTAATGGAAATGTGTGACGTCAACTTGTGTGCAAAAAAAAAAATCTGAATATTTTCCTTGCGCTAAAAAAAAACTGCGACTTGTGAACTGAGCGAATAACGAAAAAAAGAGTACCTACGTCAAATATTGTTTTTCTATTCCTATATATTTTCCATGCAGTCAGCCAGATAAATTACACAACTCAGATTTTTGAAGTATATTTTGTTTTTAAAAAAATAATGACTTTTTCTAAGTAAGTATTTTGTTTTTGGTTTACTATAGGCTTTCGAGAGCTAAGGTTAAATTCTGGAAAGGAAAGTAAAGGAGAGAGAAGTGTGGACCATTCTCAATTTCCCTCTCTACATAATGACATGTTGACAGTTCAGCTCAATTTTCCCCAGCCAAAAATTACGGATATTCAAAAACAAATAATGCAACCAACCCATCAGCCCATCAGCCCATCAGCTCATAATAATAAAATGAACGTGTGGTGCATCCTTGCAAATTGCAATTCCTCCACAAATTCAATCATGTTCCCTCATCTCCCCCAACTTTTTTGAGACTTCTTTTTTGACACGTCTGTAGTGTAAACACTTTTGTTGTCGGCCTTTTTCATGTCTCATGTCAGTCAAAAAATAAATATTTTAATTTGATTTAATTCCCTTTACAATTTTAATTATAAAATTCCTTTTCCTTTTAAACTTAATGTTATTATAGAACAACAGAATGCGATGGTTCAGCCTTGTGTGTGTATTTGAACAAGATAGAGATCATATATAAATCATTTCTGCACATAAACTTGTGGGGAAGTGTTTGAAGCTTTTCTATCGCTTTTCTCATTTCATTTCTAAAGCCTTTCCATACGATTAGTTTGAGCTCGTGCTGATTTGGATTTTGATTCTCTCTCTCTATCTCTCCTTTTGAGCTTCTTCTCCGTCTCCATCTCCATTTATTGAGTTGAGTTTTCAATGTTCCGACATCATCCAGTTCATTTATGACCAAGTTGCTCCTTGTTCGTCGCTATTTGTTGGAAGTTGAGAGAGAGAATAAAGTCGTCTTTCACCTATAATTATCCCAGTCTCACAGTGTATCTGTATGTACATATCGTACATACATACAATGTGTGGGAATGACGACTGTGAGCATAAAGGTTGATCGTCCACATTAAGTCATGTTTGGCATGATATTTCCATTGGATATGAGTAAACGAGTTGGTTTGGTTTGGTGTGAGTTTTGTTGTTGGTTGGAGCTTCTGGTTTGGTTAGAGTGTTGGTGTGAAATATCCGTAGACTATGTGGTGTTGGTGTGTGTGTGAGAGAGAGAGAGAGAGAGAGAGAGAGAGAGAGAGAGAGAGAGAGAGAGAGAGAGATTGTATAGAGTATAAAGGGGAGACGAGGATTCACATTAGGAATAGGCTTCCGCGGCATTATGCTAATGCTTATCTATAATTAGATAAACCTTTAGGTGCACAAAGTTAAGTTAATCGTATGGATGGCTCATGGTTTATGGTTGATGGTGGGCTGATGTGATGCATCTCCCCGTCTATCTTTAAGAGAGTCAGGGAGAATGAGAGAGAGAGAGAGAGAGGGAGAGTGACTGCTGTGCGTGTATGTGTGTGCTATGGTGTAATGTATAATGTAATATAATGTGTGTGTAGCTTTGGGCAGGAATCTCTCACTCTGGTTCTTCTTCTTCTTCGTCTTCTTTCTCTCGTGATGGTGATAGCTCAGAGTTTCTAGATCGTTTTCTTCTCGTCCGAAATAACACTAACAATTGAATTTCACAGCAACAGCACAACAGGAAGGTCGAGAGGAGAGCGAGCGACAGCGAGAGACACTGAGAAGAAAGATATGAAGACAGAAGAGAGCGAGAAAGAGAGAGAGAGAGAGAGAGAGCATGAGAATAAAGGATGAAAAAGCTCCAAGGGAGAAGAAGATCTCAAATTCCGTATACTCTTCTTCTTTTTGTGTTGTCTGTGTAGAAATGAAAAGACGGAGAGACTCGAGACTCAAGACTCAAGACCAACGGCCAGGATTGAACATTGAACGACAGCAGAGTTTAGAATTTAGACATAAAAAAGTCACAAAAGTGTGTGTATGTAGAGTGTGGGGAGCGAGAGCAAGAGCGATGCACTGGGACACTAACTCTGGACGCTTTTCCTCAAATTTGCAAGAGAAGGAGAAAGAGCAAAAGCAGAGTTGGCCACATTCATTTTAGCCACTTTCCATGTTCACGTGATCGGGAGCCAGATTTTTTTTACTTAGTAATCAAAAATATGAAAATTTTGATGAATTATTCTTTGTTGTATGGATGTAATGTACGTACAAAGTGGAGTGTCTAAACAAAGCACCGGCTTTTTTAAGGGGGAATCTTTGTAAAATGTTTATGAGAAAAATGGCATATCTGTTGTATGCTTTGTTTTCGTAGGGAAATCTTGACCTTGGGGGAAACTATTCCAAAAGGGAATTACTATACATACGATATTACTCTGCTCTTGTTTCAGAGATGAATTTATTCTAGACAAAAAGAGATTTATCATTATATTCTCATTCTTCCTACAAAAAAAAAAGTTCTAAGACTCACTCCAGCAGAATCTAGAATCAAAATCAGCCAATGTATATAATATGCAAAGTTTCCTCCCAGCAGAATCTAGAATCAAAATTGCCCATGTTGAGAAAACCTGATTTTTCTGGTAGTTGTAAATGGAATAATGAAGACCAAACCACATTTGCTTGTTTCACACACATCATTCAATTCAAGAAAAATCCTCTCGTTTCTTTTTCGTTTTTCATTGGTCATCATCATCAATCACAAAACCATAAAATGTGACATCGTGTACAAATCCTCTACAAATTCATTTCAAGTACTCAAAACTCGGAAAACTGAGTAAAAAAAGTCTGAGTAGTCTTATTTTTTTGTCCTGGTCATTTTTTTTTGGGCAAAAGACCAACTCTGTCCAGTGCCCTAAAAAATGACATTCTCCATTGCATCACCATAATACTTTTATACTCACTGCACAAACTTTCTCACTTGAACTCGTCATAACCTCTTTGCCTCTTCCCCCTCCCCCTCCCCCCTCTTTCTTCCATACATACTCGTATTTCAACGTTCTCTGTTGCTTTCAAAATTCGAAAATCCGAAAATCGGCTCTGCGTTCTGCATTTCATAAAGTTTATTTCCCATTGGGAATCCATCCTGAAACCGCGCCGTAGTAATTTATAATGTATCGTCCATTTCCTTCATCGTGGTCTGACTAGGTCACCATGACACCAACAACCAAACTAGAGAATTAGATACCAAAACTACCCATTTCTTTTCCCCCCAACTATACAAATACCATGTTGAATACAGAAATGCCAGGATTTATGAGTAGAAGTTGGGGATTTTTAAATTTTTAATGGTATTTTGACGGTTTTCCACGCTATTTTGTCCGAGTCTCCTGACACTTTCGGACCTAAATAGCTCCAACATGCATAGTGATAAAGAGTACCCGGATCAAAACGAGAGAGAGCGAGAGAGAGAGAGAGAGAGAGAGAAATAGAGCTCGACACATGCAGTGTGTAATGGGAAGAGCAAACTATTCCCATTTCCCCATTTTTAGTCCCATTGTCATGCTAATGCAATATCTTAAGCGCCTGTATCTGTTCTGTATGCCACTTCTATTTATATGGATACACTTTAGAACTTTGGATGTGTAGACATTGCGAGAGCTGGAGGCTCTCTAAAGAAAAAAAGATTCAAACTACCAAATTGCTTTTCATTTTATATATAGTGAGAGAATTTTATGCAGGGCACAGCAGAATATGAACGTTCCGTATGCATTGGGAGAGAGAGATAGTGAGAGAGAGATAGCGAGAGAGAGAGAGAGCGAGAGAGAGTCACACACATTATGTATTATTATCATCATTATCTCGAGGGCATCTTTTTCATTACACATCATTTTTATGTAGAAAATGAAAAAAAACGGGGTGTTATAATAATATGAACAATCACGTGGAAATGCCAAATGTCCCATTGAAAAAGTACCTACACAAAGTCGTTGGAGTAACATTCATGACGAGCATATGCACACGGACAAAATTTCATAATTCATAAGAATGGGATGTGAAATTTGTGTGTGAATTTTATTTGATGAGTTTTATTTTTTTTTTTTGTACAGAAACGAAAATGAGGGGAAATGATTCACACTGGTCCCAATCGAGAAATTTTTACTAAAAAAGAATCTCTGTTTTCCAAAACAGACGTTTGTTGAAAAAATGTTTTGAATGGCGTCGAACTCACACATATATTCGGGATGGGGAATTGTCAAGATTTAACCAATATCTCTCAATTAAATACTGAAATTGTGAAAATATTTAAAAGGAATCCGTGAATTTTGAAAAAACAGCTGTTTGCCGCGTTTCCCATAATTTTGAACATAAAGCGTCAAGACATTCGAAATGTGATTTTTAACGGCGTTGAAGTGCAGCAGAAAATGATACAACAATTTTGACATTAAAGGTCACATTTAGATGGTTCGGGTCACCAAGGTCGGATCCGCGCTGGTCAAGTTGTGGTCCCCACTTACTGTATAAGGTGTCCTCTTTAATTTGGTACCTGTAAGAGCGCGGACCTCGACGGCCTTTATACGTTATAAGGGATTTACGATTTTACATATACAATGCATGTTAAGTTCGTTGGTCACGCAGTCTTTATGAATATTTTTTAATTACTTACCTACTTATCAAAAATCTGTTATTCACAGAGAGGGCTTAAAAAGTATTGCGGAATCTGAAAAAAATAAACCATCGTAAAATACGACAGTCGCAATGTCCTATTTTTCAGCAAAAATTTCTCGATTGGGACCAATGTGTGATTGAGAGCTGTTTGGGTTTTGCTTTTGATGTTGATACTTGTAGATCGAAATGTAAAGGCTAAAAAAGTGGAATTTAATTGGCAATAGATGATTCAAATTGTATAGGGATTTAATTTAATTGGTTGACTCAATTGGGATGAATAGATAGAGGAGTTAAACGATTGAACATTGTTGATTTAATTACAGTATAATTTAAATGTGAGTGGATGAACGTTACCAATGTACATGCATTGTAAATTCGAGCTTGTTCAATTCCTTTTTTTTTGACCTTGCGTTTTACACCTGAGGTTTACAGCAAAAAGGGTTTACATTTAAATTCAAGGTGTTTATGCATTTACACACACAGACACACACACACAGGGTTGTTTTTATCAACTTTTTCACAATTCCTAATTCCATTGGTGGGGAAGTTTCAAGAGGATTTTCTTCGACACAATTATATTTTACCTCGAAAGTATGCAATTTCCCTTTTTGTCCACCCACGAGCTCAATTCATTTCTCTCCCTGCTAATGGATTTTCTTTCAATGGGAAGAAAAATCATTGACACTTGTATAAAAAAAACGTTTATTAAAAGTAGAATAGTTGAAGTCCCAAATTGAACTCGGCCTTTTGATTTCGACTCTGCTTTTAATGCTTCCAAGTCGTTGACTTTGATTTCCCGGAAACCATCAACTCACAACCGTACCAGAACACAGTCAATGGAAACGCATACTTGAAGAGTATTACACTCATCAATATGAGGAACACAACAAAAGAGTGAGGAATGATGACCTCGTTCATGTCTTCATGTCGTTTATGGTAAACAGTTATTGATCCTTTCCATAGAACAGCCCTTGAATTTCAATATCAAATCAAAGCATTGTATTGTATCTGTATTGTACGTTCTACTCTTAGAGCTGTTGTGTTGATGGTTGAATGAGGAAGTACACAGAGGCTTTTCCCGAACATTTCCATTGTAAAATCCAAATTGAATTGTCATTGACTTTATTCAGTCATTTTTTTCAATATTGAAAATTGAATGCCGCATTCCGCATCCAAATCCCATAGACATCTTAGATTTTATTTACTCCACAAAGCGCTGGAAAATCGTAAAAGATATTTCGAATCTATATCTTATGTACAGTTTTTTGCGTATGTAAATCCGGACGGTGACCTTTTCTCGATGGGCTCGATCAAACTTTCAAACTTTCGACCAAATATTTCGACACCTCCGCAAATACGCACACACACAGTGAGAGTTCTGCTGCGAGACTCGGAAAATGAAACCATATGGCAGTGAAATGTTTCAAGTTGTTTCCAAGCGAGACAAAAAAGGACAGAGCGATGAATGGACGACTGTCTTTACTTTGTCCTTTCTCTTTCTCTCTTTCTTTCTTCACACAAAAGCCGGAGGATTTCTCTGAAAATGAAAATGAAAATGAAAACTCAACCCAATTCAGCTCAACTGACGGACTACCACAGTCTATAAGTCCCTTTACACTTACAAACTCCCATACTCGAGCACCACAAACTTTATATCGTCTATTGTAGCGTGTAGTCAACTAAAAATGAGGACACACGAGAATAAGACGATGAAGATGAAGACGGAAGACGAAGACGAAAAAGAGGGGGAAAGTATAGAAGCATAGAAGAAGCCTCAAGCTGTCCTCTGGGAGTTCTTATGATAAATTTCATCTCCAGTTCTCAAAGTACCTACTGCAACTACGGAAATTCTAGTAAAGTATCGAATTTAAAGTCACATACTCCCACAACCAACCATACAAAACGAATGAGCCCACCACCACCACAACCACAACCACAACCATCTTCCACAGAGAGTGAGTCGTCTCTGAATAGAGAGAGCCAGAGAGGGAGAGAGAGAGAGAGAAAGCGTGGAGAAAGTTACACACGTTTTCATCTCAAATACAGATACTATTCCCAAAAATGTACCTACTAAAATAAGGAATAGTCAAATCCATCTACTATATATAAAAAATTGTGTGTGTGTGTGTGTGTGTGTAAAAGGGAGTACTTGTGTATCATCGGCCTTTTCCCCGTTTCTTTTCTTTTTTTTAGGCTTTCAATTTTCAGCTAAAGATATCTGGAGTCACAGACGATTCGTATCTGTTCATTCGTATCGTACACATTTGGACTTGGACTTGGAACCGGCAGTGGTTTCTTTCTATCTATATAGCAAGAAAAGGCTTAGATCTCAAATTACAAAAGAGAATTTTGTGGCTTTCTTCCTCTTCTTCCTTTTGAAAAGTAAGTGTGAGGTCTCTAGAGAAGATTTTCCCACTTTCATTTCCATGCTTAACTGATATTTTCACGTCTGTTGCCTGTTGGCTGGCAGTTGACTGTCTTTTCCCCGCACCCTCAACTTCTTCTTTTTCTGCGTACTTCCTACTAGATAACGATAAGATACTCTCATATTATTTAATATCATCGAATCACATAGAATGAAATGATGCTCTCAATTCCAACTCCCAACCAACTCGTCCTCCCTTACTTCTTTTCTATACTGTACGACGAGAGAATACAAATGCAAAATGGGAACTTTTTCAATGGGGGAATGGACGTCACCATCAAGGAAATTTGGAACCCGGCGCTTTCTTTTCATACGGTATATATGCATTTTATCATTTGTGGAATTTCAAATTTCAAATTCCAAATTCCGAATTCGAGAATTTGAGTTTGAAATAATCCACAGGCAAAGGATTCTTCGGATAGAAACCCTTCAGCTTCAAGGTCCACACATGTGTGAGTGTTTGTAAGAGAGAAAGATGAGTGGATGACGACGTGGAGAAAGTAAAGGTCAAAATGAATGAGGCAAGTTTTTTTTTTTGCCTATAGGAAAAGTCTCAAGTCCGCGTGGGAAATGGAAAAGTGCGACGAGACGAGTGGGAGGAATCTCAAGTGAAAGTCAAAGCTAAAGATAGCCAATTACGATTAGTATTCATCGGCAGTCTCTGTGAATCGTGTCACTTTGTGGCTTCGACTTTGGATTTTCTCCACTTTATTCTCCTCGCCTTATTCCTTTTCCTACATTGAAGAATCCAGAGAGGCCAAGAGAGGAAATTGATCCCAGCAATTTTATCGTATATATGATTTTCTCCTCTCTTTTTTTTCTCTAGTCACATTCACAGCCACATTTGACAGGAATCGTAATGTCAATGTGAAATTCAAGAGATGGAGGACTTGAGCTGTATTGAACAGGAAATGGACAGAGAGCGAGAGAGGACAATATTTGAGGTTACATTAAGAAAAGGAAACCTGACAAGTGACTGATGATCCGGATTATTTCTTTATAAAATGATGGATTTTTTTCTCCTCTTCCCATTTTTGTTTCATTTTTTCCCTACCAACTTGATCTTCATATTTAACTTGCGCGTTCTATTTTTACATAGATATTTTAAGTCATAACTCACCGGGAAATTTCCAATAAACTACTCGTCGAAACTTCCAGTTCGAAATCCGCAATTCAATTTCAAATATTTGAAATGAACGAATCACAAGTAAGGAAACATAATTTTTCTTGAGTAAACTTGCTAAATAAAATGAGACATTCTTTGAAACTCTGTATGTGTGGAAAAGGCAAGGAGAAAGTCCAAGCTTCTGGCGCAATTACTCGCATCGTATATATCATATGAAAACGAGAGAGAGAGAGAAAGAGTTATTTTTGACTTTTTGTGAGTTTATCTGTTGAGAGTTGGGAATGACAAATATAAATTGTAATTATAATCATAAGAGGACAGACAAAAAGACAGACAAATAAGACAGAAAGACACACACAGAACATGAACACAAATATTCATAAAGTAAAAGTAAGCTAATCTTAAGAGAATGAGGGGAAGATGAAGAGAGAGAGAGAGATGAGACTCGAAATGAAATTACTCACGACTCACTCCATGTAAATACAAATGTATGATATGTTTGAATGAGATGAGCCCAAATGACTATTAGACTCTTTAATATACCGAGCAAAGAGAAAAAAGAGAAGAAAACTGGGTTGAGTTGAGAGTTGAAACTATAAAAGCTAATAAGAATCCCATTTTTTTCTTCATAAGATACAGATAAAGACGTAGTTCTAGCTGTACGTTTGTTTGTGTGAAGACTCTGAGCACACAGAAAAACTCACTCAAGACTTTTTTCTTCTTCTCTCTCTCGGCTTCGTTTCGTCTTTCGTCGTTTTCTTTCTATTTTCTCTGTCTACCCCCGTTCTTTTTTCTTTTCCCCGTTTTTTCTGTTCCTTTTCCTTTCCATGTTTCTTCATCCAAAATCTGGAATGAGAGAGAGAGAGAGTGAAACGAGAGAAAGTGGTGCGTGTAGTCCTGATGCGTTCTGTCCGCGTTTCATTTCACAAAGGCGTAAGCGAAAGAGAGAGAGAGAGAGAAAGAGAGAGAGAGAGAGAGAAAGAGAAATAGAGTAAAATGGCTTAAAAGATAAGAATATCTCAACCTCAACTCTTTGGACTCTATCTTAGACGCTTTGTAGATGTAGATTCTACATCATGGACTTTGTCTCTCTCCACATATACGAGTGTGTGTCTGTGTGTGTGTGGAATGGCAACTCGTGAAAAAAACCGAAACTTTTATATATTATGATATGAGAAAATAAATGAAAGACGTGAAGATAAGAAAATCTAATGGCAACTCCATGCTCCTACGTTTTTTTTTTCTCGGGTATTTTCTTCATGTATACTTTCTCTCTTCCGCTGTAAAGCGGACATTTCATGTGGAGAGATCAACGAAAACGGAGGGGGAAGTGGAAAATAACCAAGGGAAATTGGCGGGCAACAGAGAAAATGGGTGGATGTATTCAAAGCGTGTTCATCTAAATTCAACATTCAAGATTAAACGAATTCTCCAATTTTGGTTAAGTATAAAAAAAAAAAAGCCAAACCCCATTTTAATATTCTCGTACAACAAATCTTTAGGTCAAACCAATTGTCTGAATCGTCGGACCTTAAACCATTAAATTAACCCAAACTCCTCAGGGTGAGGACTATTGAAATGACCAAGAGATTCAGCAATAAATGAAACAAACAAATATCTAAAGGAAAGGGGAAATTCACTCTGATGAAATGCTGCGTAAATGTGTGTGTGTGTGTGTGTGTAAACTATCCACCGGGGTTATTTTACACAGGAAAAGGAGGGAGAGAAAGTCTTCAGTGCGTGTGATTTTTGATGGCTTTTGATGTGATGGGAGAAAAAAGTCTTGGTCTTTGAGACCTTTTGCTCTTCGTTCTGTGTGTGAAAGTAACTTAATACCGTGCGCGTCGTGAACATCAATGAAAGACGACAGAGCTTTTTTTGGGTCTAGAATGTCTAGATGTAAGGTACGTTTGAACTTGAAGTGTGTGTGCTGGAGGTTTTAATGGCCAAAAGATGATATGTACTGATGAAATGAGTAAGTAGTACTAAGTAGTTCAGAGTTTAGAGTGTTCAACTATACATATGATATGATATCGTGATGACTGTGTGTCTGCCTCGTGTCTCACTCTGCATGTGAGTGAGTTCACTGAGCTTGGCACAACTTGCACTCAAACTTAAATCTTGGCTCTACATTCTACATCACACTCACTCTCTGTCTTCAATCTGCATATAGATATATACATTAAGAATATGAAAGATATGATGATGAGTCTCTCTTCCTTTCCGTCTTCCAAGAATCTATTGTATTGACAATTGACACGTCTCCAGAGCAAGATGGAAACTCTGCAACCAACTGCAGGATTTTTTTATTGATTTCATGAATTTTTTTGGAGGATTTCAAAAAAATCATAACCAGGATTCTTAGAAAGAATCCATCGGCATTGTTGGTTTTTATCATGCGTTCAAGACTCAAGAGATCCAGAACTTTTGTTATATATGGATTGAACTTAAAATTTTCTTATTTTCCCTTTGACGAGTGGGAAACGCATTTTTTACGGACCAATTTCCAATGGATTATCCCACGTGTAGTTGGTGAATATGGATAAGGAAAGTGAAATCATGAGCATGGACGTGTGCATAGCACTCCCGAGTATTATCATGCACTCAATCGTCAGGTGAGAAGTGAAGCGTTCTCCTCAAAATGTCTTCTCGTCGACAGAGTTTCTATTCTCGCGAATTTTAGAGCATGTTCTATGGAACGGAATCCCAGTAATTTTTTTACATTTTACAATGGAAAATACTTTGAGCATTTTGGAACTGGAAATGTTCAAATGACGACGTAGATCTAGATAACTATTAAAATTTTCACTTTTTTTTTATTTGATTTCACTTAGCTCGAGTGTCTGGAAAATCCGTTCAAAATCCTCTCTTTCCATCTTACTCATCATCCGTATTCATTTTGACGGTGTTTGATCAATGAATACTCTTTATTCAAATTCTACCGATAGAAATTCCCATTTCGCCATCATTAAACTCCAACTCACAACAAAATACATAAGTGACAATCGTCAATTGACAATTGACACACCATTTCCAATGAAAATCCTGGTTTTATGTATACGTGTAGCTAAAAATGTCCTAATTTTGAATTTATTTATATTTTGTTTATTCTCTTCCCATCCAAAAAAAATTCAATTCTACAGACAACCTCCGTTTCATGAGTTTAAAATTATTTTAATTACCAAAATAAAAAAAACATAAGGAAATAACATGGAATCAAAAGTTCCATTATTTTTGTTTTCACCATGTAAACACTAAATAGAAGAAACGAATTCACCGTCTCATTTTCTCTCCGCAAATTGAGCTGCTCCTACACCCCTACAAAATCTTGTGGGCTGTTGACTATTAAAAAGGAATAGAAAGGAAAAAACCTCCGTCAATTCCCAATTTTGTATTTCGTTCAGCTCTTTTCACTTACCTCGTCGATTTCCTCCGGAGTCCTCCATTCACCATCCATTAAGACTGTGAGAAAAAAGTTGTTGGTTGTTGGTTTTGCTATTTAGTACTCCGTCTAGGATTTTGAGTCTCTTGAGTCGGGAGTAGGAGAAGAAAAAGGAAAAGGAAAAAAGAGCTCCTTCTTACCTCACTCCACTCATATATGAAACAAAATAGTAAATCTTTTGTTTGCGTGGAATTTTGAGTCAGTGAACGGAGAATGAGAGAAAGAAAGAGAGAGCGAGAGAGAAAGTGGGGGGGGACCGAAAACTCAGATGATCAATGTAGATTAGAAAGTAAGTTCCCCGACAAATGCTTTCTCCCTTGATGGAAAATCAACTGTGCTGTAATGGACTCAAACTTGACAGCTACGTTGCCGTGGCTCTACACCGCTTTGACAAACCACCGCTAAATACTTTCCAGGAAAAACCCATCTATACATCTACCGTATAGGTCTGCTCCTATTTATATCTATTCGTGTACATACATAATGCACCATCGCCATCGCCCTTCATATCCTTCGTAGACATATCGTAGAGATAGACGGGAGAAAGACGAGGGAAAGCGCACTGCAGATTTGCATTATTGTAACAAATTCCTCCTTGTTTGCTTTTGCTTTCTCTTCCTCTTCCTCTGTCCCTTACACAAATGGTAGACTTTTACTTTTACTTTCACTCCCGCACCGAAACCAGCAAGAATGAAGATTATGGATGTTCCGGGTGGGATTTACACACAGATTAATAGTGGAAAGAGCGGAAAGAGAGAAAGTCGGGAGACATGCACACGCCCCCACCCACAAAAACCCATCATCGGACCTTTCCTTTCTCTCTCTCTCTCTCTCTAGCTCACTCATGTTCAACCAACCAACCATAACCACAACTCAAATGAAAATACCCAACGAACGCAAAACTCAACATCCCACATTCAACGTCCAAAATCCAAAAACTCGACTATTTCGGATATATTAAATCCAAAATATCGAATCCATCCATTGGATTTTGTGTAGCTAGGAAAGGGGAAACCATTAGTACTAATTTGCTCAGACGGACAACTGTTTAACTCTCCATCTCTTCAACTTCAACTCGTCCCCCCGTTCTCGTTCCTTCATTTCATCGATTCTCCGTTAACTCACCCAAAGCTATTTCTAATTTACTCACAACTAAATTATACGCTCGAGTATTCCTCTCTCTCTCTCTCTCTCTCTCTCTCTCTCTCTCTCTCTCTCTAAAAACTCTATTTACATCTCTTTCCAAAATCTTTCACTTTGTTTGCCGGTCTTCATCATGATGAAGAATTCACAGCTGAAAAACTCTCAATGGGGGAAAAAAATTAACTTTGCTTTTATCGTTCATCGTTGGAGAAAAAATTACTCGATAGTTTTGAGTTGATTACAAATCACAAAGTTTTTTTCATTACGTGTACATATGCATTTCAGCTTTTATTATTTTTTCGCTCGTTTTTACTCCCAACTTTTTGGTTTATGTTTGGTTTCTTTTGGTCTCATCTGAACAAGAGTTTTTGGTTTGTCTTGTCTCTCTGTATTTGTTATTTATACAAACGAGAATTGTTTTTGATCCCTCGTCATAAATCATATTTCGTAAATAGTCGTTCAATATTGAATATCAGTATTTACGTTCAAGAAACTGGTGTGAGGGATTTGCTATTTGCTGATGAAAGATAAAATGTGGAAAAAATGGAATAAATTGTGTATGATTTAAACATGAGAACGAGAGAGAGAGAGAGAGAGAACGTTTCATTATTTATTATTGATGATTGCGGAATATCTCGAACACGTCATTAAACACTTTGCTTTGTACATACGATAGTGAGATGAGACGACTGAAAATTCCCATGAGGAAGAAGGGGATTGTTTTTCCTCATCTCTATATGATATGAATGCAGATGTACGAGTTAGAGTTAGAGTTTGTTTATGCGAAGGTTTGCAAAGAAGTTTTTCCAACAAAACAACTGAAGAGTTGGGAATGTAAAAAGAGAGGAGGCCGACAGATACCGGATTGCTGATGATGCCGACCAACACAGTCACTGAATCAAGAAGCTTATAGGTTTGAATGAGTTTTTCCCCGTGAGCGAATACACGAGAGCGATCAAATGTATACAGACAATTTTTTTGTGGACATAAATATTTATGTAAGTGTGGCAAGAAGGAAATATTGAGCGTATGGAATTATGTACGTGGTTTGAGTTTTTATAGTTTGTAGTTTGTAGTTTAGGTCTCATCACATCACCTTTATCTCTCTCATCCTAATCGTGAAATGGTGAATGGTGAATAGAGACAGTTGAGTTCATATTCAATGACGATATCAATCACGTCAGGGAAGTACTTTGTCCCACAATTTACAAACAAACCTTATACTGTTTTCCCCCCACAAGTTTTTTTTACGCATCATATGCACTAAGAAATCCTGTGGAAACATATCATCACTGTCATTATGATTATGATTATGATTCACCATAAATCACTTCTTCCATTAAATATTTAACTCAATTCCCATTTCCCAGCATTTAAAAATGGTGAGCACAAGGAAACTTTTGTACAATACAATTAAAATCCCTTGATCATTCTCCCTCTCTGTTTTTGTTCAGTGTGTACAATTAGTTTAGAGTGTATAGTCTGAGATGACAAATGAATAATATTATCATGGAGTTTGGGGGGAGGGGATTTTAATCGACGGTCGTGATCGCGACTGTCCATAATTCGGCTGGTGCATACCAGTTACCAGGGCAGAGAGAAAATGACCAAAAGCAGCTCTGAAAGTCACATTACATTAAGAATGGTGAAATATCAATTTAATTCCATTGAATATCATGAATAATCATTTAAATTGAATGTCCAATCGGATCCTTGTCTTGTTTTTTCTTTTTTCAGCTCTCCATTTCCCCTCCACACAGTTCCTATTTTTTTTTTGAATTTTGCTCCTGGCTCTCATCATTTTTTTTTTTTTACGTATGCATGGATTGCAAAATTCGTGTTAAGCATGCACAAATCAAATCGGTGAGTTGACAATGACAGGAGTTCCACACATACATTCAAATTTCAAAATTTAAATCTCTTTGACGTTATCAAAACGAAATAAATGCATAATGATGATGATGACGACTGGAATATGCAGGTACATGGATTAATTTAGCAATGGATTCTGTTTGGTATTGTGTCCACAGTCATTTGCATCCAGTTCCATCGTGTCAAATTTCAAAAGGAACTCCATTTTCTGTTTTGCTTTCAATTTCCATTTAAATAATAATAATAATAATAATTATTATTATTATTCTTATCATCAGTCATCACTTCGTTTCGTTTCATGATTCATGATTTGCTTTGTCCACATTCACCATTGCAATCAGACTCGAAGGAAGACGTCAATATTAATTTTGAGTCCGCGTCTGAAAGCAAACACAATGCAAAAGCAACACAACAACAACTGAACATCGTCATCATTTTTGTGTGACTGGCTGACTTTGACTTGACAATGTATACAAAATATGTCATGCTGACTTATTCAAGCCGTTTTTTTTGTCATCCATAATATTTCTTGGAATTAAAAAACATCCAACGAAAAACTCATAGAAATTTTGCAATTTGCAATAGTACAAAGTACAACGACACCGGTTTTTTGTTTAAATTTCAAGCAGTACAAACGACAAATCTACATGAACGAAATGTTTGAATTCAAAAAACCTCGCAATATTTTCTCTAGTGATCTTGTGTGTGTGTGTGTGTGTGTTTCCTTTGACATTTTTATATGTAATTTAATACATGCATGTACTTGCATTTCCGCTTCCAACTTTTCTACTGGAAAATGAATGAATGAACGAACAAAGGGGAATTACATGGAAATTTATAGAAGTTAAAATAATTAGGGCAATTTTTCAAGTGTTTTGAGTGCACTTTGTCTTTGCATAAAAATATTAAAATCTGGTTGGATTTCCATCAAAATGTACGTAAGATATGAATTATTTTACAGTAAATTATTCAAGGATTTCGTGAAAAAGTGGACTTTTCTGTCAGGAACTTTCTATTTTGTTTTTTTGAAGATTTGGGGATTTTTGTACTTCAGAAAACTCTTCGGATTTTACAGATTCACAGGCAATGTAAGGGGGTTTGAAAAGCGTATCGGCTTTGATTTCAACTAGAATCTTTGTGTTTTATTTCTTTCATAAAATTCTTACGGAAACTTTGATCTACGGGAAAACGTGATAGATTTACAGATTGAGATATTTGAGATTTCCTTGAGAAGAACTCCCCAAAAGATTGGGATCTTTGGGATTGACAGACAGAAGCTCAAAAAGTTTGAAAGATTCATTGAAAAAAAATGATCGCGAGAGGTGAATTTTTAACGTAATTTATGAATGGTGAGCTGACAAAAACTCTGTCTGTAAAAATACCATCGCTATTTCCCCTTTCCTCTAGTTTCTAGTTTCCCATGACAAAAGAAAGAAACTTGACAGCAGTACTATTCAAAATTCAGTTGCAGGAGAGAGAGAGAGAGAGAGACTTTTCCGGGAATGATAAAATTAGTCAAGCGGATTTATACACAGTGAAATCATTTGAATCCTCGAATTCAGGGCAACAAAAAATTTCCCACGCACACACACACAATATATGTAAATGTAAAATGTGTAAAACTTTAAATTTGAATTTATACAAAATATTTCAAATGGAAAACTTGAACATTCACAAGAGAGAGAAAATGAAAAGAACAGACAAGCAGAGTTGTCGTGTGTGTAGTGTGTGTACGTGTACACACACCACTTTGACTGTCTCCAGCCAGATGAGAAATTTTTCTTTTCCTCCCTCTTTCTCCCTCTCTCTCGCTTTCTCAACTTTTCCGGAGACTGACTCCAGGGAAAATGTACACTGACGAGAAAGAGAGTTGTTGATCCTACGTAATCTGAGAGAATTGTCATCGTCGGTATGCTCATATCGTCATTGTGACAAAGTTGACGCTTCTCTCTCTCTCTATTCCTCCATATTCCATATTTCTCCGTATCCTGCATGTGAAAATAATACTTACGTCAAGTCCAAGCTCCACTTATATTCGTCTTTAATAGTAAAAAAAAAGTCGCAGGCTGAGGCGAACAAGAAAAGATTCAAAGTACCCAAAAAAAAAAAGAAGAAAACTTGCTGCAAATATTCTCAGCAGTCCTACACGAACACAAAGAAATGTCAAGAGGAGTGTGACCGCGAGGCTTTCCGCACTTTTTGTCTGTCATGTAAATACTTGTGGGAGAAAAAACCAAACGAGAACGAAAACTTTATCTGTACCATACATTTGAGAGAGAGAGAAAGAGAGAGACAGCCCAGCCCCCCTCTCTCAGCACAAATAAACTTGGATTTAAATACACACACCCTCATCTCGTGTACTTGTATAATATCATGTCTTTTTTTCTTTTTCTCCTCCGTCCGAATCTCCCAAAACCCACTTTCTTATTTGAATTTCTCTTCGTTTTCTTCATTTGAAGCTCTCGTCGTCATCGTCATAACGTTGTTGACGAAAAGTGGAAGGAAATGTAAGTTTGTCCTCTCCTTTTTGTGAACCAAGCCAGATGCTGTCTCCATTTTATTTGTCACACTCGCATATACGATATTAGTGGAGTCACAGAGAGTAGAAGAGACTATACAGAGAAATGAAGCAGATGGATATATACATTCTTGATGGTGAATGGTAAATGGGGAAATTCTCTCATGTGACATCCAGAGAGAAAGAGAACGGAATAAATACAAATACAAAAACATACTCATAGAGTTACATTGGATTGAAGTACACTCCATTTGTCATCCTGCCATCCGGATTCACAATGTACAATTTCCAGGGAATTCTTAGATAGGATTTGATAGGTGTGTGCAATTGTGTGTGTGTGCAGCTATAAATAATGCTCATTTTTTCTCACTCGAATTTATGCGACAGAGACAGAGAAAAGAAGACAACAAAATAAATAGCGAATAAAAAGGTTAGTGACAATCCTCATGTGCTTTGTCTTTGGACTTGTCATCGACTGCCTTTTACATACGATGCTCTTTACTTAGATCATCAAATTATAACCCCCAGAAGTGAAGGAGTGACTTTCGTGTGGAAAAGTCCTGAACGGCGTGTAAATACGATACAAACAGAAGAAAGGATTTTGTATTGCCGAGGATGAGCGCAGAGATTTCACACATTTAGATTTTTTGAAGTATATCATACATACAAAAGAAAAAGAAAATTGAGTATTGAGCACTGAAAATCATGCAAAAATATATATTAACTTATTTACGAAAGAATGCAACGAATTTTCCCCCCAATTTTGTGAGGAAAAGCATGATTTTTTGTGTAGTAATTAAGATATAGAAATGAGAGAAAAAAAAATAAAGACGTGATGATTTACCTGACACCCAGAGATCACAAAGAGCAGAATTGAGTGGCCATTGACTCTCGTGAAATTCAAAGACAATGGCAAAAGGCATAACAAAGAGAGCCACAAATAAATCCGAAGTGGCCAATGACACGAGTAGATAATTTTGAGGTTTCCTCAATTTCCTCACAAGAACGACGGAGAGACAAACAAGAAGATTCCCGACAATCGTAAAAAGAATGAGGAACGCCATAATTAACACTATAAAATAGGAAGAAGCGGATGTGCCCCCACCCCCACTCCCCCCACCTCCATCAATATCCCCCAAATTCCCTCCTCCTCCTCCTCCAATGATCCCAGCAGTCCCAGCCATCATCACCATCTCTTCACTGGAGGAAGAAGAGGATGAGGATACGGAGGCTCCGACTGCTGCGGAGCCCAAACCCAATGCATCACTTGCACTACTACTCGTCACACTCCCGATCCCACCAATTCCAATGGATGACAATGGTGGTAGTAAAGAACTTGATGCCAATGGACCACTCACACAACCGCCCAATACATTCAACAAATCCCGCACACAATTCACTCCCAACCCGATTATATATTGTTGAGTCGTCGTTGGACTACTTGGAGGACTCAAATTTAGATGCGGAAACAATGATGAGGAACTGTGATTCAAATTTGAATTAGAATTAGACGAGGAGGATCCACCTCCATAATAATCACTCAAACTCAATAAATTATTCACTGATGAACTACCGCCATGAACACTATTCATGAGCACGTTCGAGTCCACACCAACTTCAATGGATGAAGGAGACTCCAGCAGATAGTCCTCTGTCACCGTCGTCACCGTCCCATCTCCTCCACGACTCCCCACCAAACCCAATCGAATCTCTTCGTCTGATGTGAATTCGGACATTTCATTTTCTTCCCCCCAATTACAACAATCCTCTCGTCTCTGAATCAATCAATAAATCAATCAATAAAAAATAAACACACAAATTCATGGAAATCCCAATTCACTTTTCACGTCCATCAATTCCAATTCTATCAATTTATATGTCATTGTCAAACAAAAAATAAACACGCACTCTCGATTTCAATTTCAATTTTAATTTTTTAAACTCACAATGCGAAAAAACAACAAACACAAACGAAATAAAACTTGATCGAAGCAGCAGCAGCAACAACAACAGCGAACTCTCACTTACAACGTATTGTTTTTCCGTTTTTGTTCATATTGTAAAAATTCATTGGATTTTGATTTCAGTTTCTTCTTCAAATATTAAGTTTTTCAAACGTCTACATTTTGTCTTTGAGGAATTGGAAATTACCGGAGGATTTTCCAGAAACCCATTCGACGACTTTAAGCACGGTCGCTCTGTGTCAATTTGGGAAACTATATTATATATATTACTTGTAGGATTCTTCCCTCACGTCACATGTTGAAAGGAAAGTGTGAAGAGATGAGAGAGAGTGCGAGGAAAAAATTCCTGTGGACTGTGGAGTGTCTGTACAGAAAGAGAGTCTGAGGGAAGGAGATAAATAGAGTTGCGAGGATTTTTACGAAGAATAGAAATGTTCGGGGTCTGATCGCTTTGAAGCTTAAAGTGGAACTGAACCGCTTGTGCTCTGCCTCATTCTCCTGCCTGCCCAGCCTGCTTGTTTCTACTCCTTTAATGTTAGAGCATATACGATATGAAACTGTGTGAGAGTGAGAGTGAGAGTAAAGAGTATGCCCTCACCACGGTAAAAACTACAGCATACTCTGTAAACGTATACTGTATAGGTAGCTCATTCCCTTTATGGACTATTCACTCACCATCTCTCTCTTTCTCTCTCTCTCTCTCTCTCGACAATGTTTAAAAAACTTGTTCCCCATTTTTCCAATATTGACTCGCTCTATTACTATAACACATTTTAACTTGTTTTATGCACCTCACTTCCCATTCGCAATTTATACTTTCCATCGACAAGTTCCATATTTCCATATTTCCATATTTCCAGAGTCCACAGAGTTAAGCGGCACTTTAGCTTCTCTAGAAAAATATTGGGATTCCCTGCACAGATTTTGAGCATTGTCAAATGTATCTGTACAATGATAAATATGAGAATCCTCAATTTGCATAAGTATTTACAAATTCCTATATATGCCTATTCGTATTCGACAGTTGAGGAATTTAAACTGCATGTTAATTAATCCAATTATACTATTTATGTTGATTTAATTGGTGGGAGTTACATATCATGTTCTGTTATGATTATATGAGTATGACATGAGATGATGGGGGAAGTGCAAATTGCAAATTGGGAATTGCAAAACTGTCTATGACTATCTGTTGTATGTGTATCTGAAGCCGTATGTGATATGGATGTGGAGTTGCTCCAAAGGGTTTTTGATTTTTCGAGTTTTACAGATATATACATACGGATACGTATATTTTTGAAGAGAGTTGGATGTTGGATTCATTTGGTGAGTAAACAAATTGGAATTGACTTTGACTGCACATGAATCTCTCTCTCTCTCTCTCTCTTGACATCATCTGAACATCAACTTGGACTGACTATAATCAAAATATAGAGTTATAAAGTATGTGTAGTTAAATAGTTGTGTGTGGAATATGATGGAATTCTAAATACACTTCACCTTTATTCGATAAGAGAAGTCGACTGATGATGTGAACGAGAGAGAGAGCGAGACGAACGTCAGAGTCAGAGTAGTCAGAGTCATAACATATATAATAATAAATAAATAGCGCCCCATTCACAATACGCAGACATAGATACACGCACTGAGTCAATGCTGCAATGCAATATGAAATGTAAATCAAATTCAAGAGTCTCTCTCTCTCTCTCTGTAGACTATTGTGTGTAATCAAACTCTGAAATCCTTTGCGCCTATATATGCACAGATAGTTCTTTTTGCATTCCCACTTTACAGCTGTGTTCGGGCAAAAAAAGGTATAAAAACTCTTATCTTTTTATTTGATATGATGAAGTCACATTCGTAGCGAATCCTCCTTCTCATAAAGTCACTCTATCAATCTCTTTCTCTCTCTCTCTCTCTCTCTCCCCTCTTCAAACTCTCCACGAGCCACAAGCCAAAAAAATACACAAAAACTTTCAATTTTTTTTATTGGAGTACTTTGCCTTCTCATTCTCATCCCTATTTTTTTGATAATTAAATTCCTTTTTCCTAAACCGAAACTCTTTGGATTTTGTCAATCTTGTGTATGTTAGTTAACAGTTGGGAATCAAAGTTCAGAATCATTTGTTAAAAAAAGGGAAATGTTTTAAAAGTTTTCATTTGTCCTACTGAAAGTTTAATTTGTGTACTTACACACAAAAAATTCCTCGAGGAAATAATAGAAATGAAAATGAAAGCTCATGAAATGCAGGCGTTTAGAGTGGAGGTATTTATTTAAACAGAAAAAACGAGGCGTGTATCCATTCACAGTCAAGATGAGAATAATAAAAAGGTTTTGACGAGGGAAAAAGTGGGGATTCTTGTAAAATGTCATGAAATACAAATGGAGTGACATGTGGAAAATCGTGTGTGTGTGTGTGTGTGGGCTGTGAAATGGTAATAATGGTTGAGGGTTCATTCGTTTTTAAAAAATGACGGTTCTTTCCGGCTTCCGGCTTTGTACTTTTCGCTCAGTCATTTTTGCTTGATTGTAAGTGTTTATTTACATGTTTTGTTGTAATATGTTTTATGTTGTTCACTCACGATTCACAATTCATTCATGTGATTCATTATTCATAGCGTTCTCAAATTCGTAAATATACCCACACAACAAAACGTCGCACACAGGTTTACACATGGACATGGAGATCAAAATAATATACAAAAAAAATGGAATGGTCTCTCAACTAGGTGTATTTGTATTTGTGTATTTGTAGGCCAACTCCCACATTTGTAATCCCAATCGTATTTTGCACCATTATGAGTTCATGGGCAATTATTACATTTTGCCTTTGATGTGCTGGGATATGAAAATGAAATACACATGAAATATGAATGAATGACGGAATGAATGAGAGAGATGGAAAGAGTCCGATTAAATATAAATACAGAATTATGAACTCAAAATAGAAATACGAAGGTTGGCCTTTTCCACGTGTATTTGCTTCGTCTACATCTACAAATCTACATCGGAGACAACTAAAACAATTCCAGTAAAACTACAAGGAATTAAAGAAAAGAAACCTCCACCGTCTGTCTGTAAATAAATCAAAACCCCATCATAAATCATATACAGACTGCTCCAGCCTCAAACTTCCCATCTTGCTTCTTCTTCCCCACAACTCAAATTAAATTAAATGTGAAATTTCATCTCCCATCTTGATTTAACTCGAAGAGATGATTGGTTTTCCTCAAGTGCAAAAGGGTCTGACTATTTAAGTATAACGAGTAAAAGTCAAAAGTACAAACTGACACTCTTCATCTTCATCTTGAAAAATTCACGGGTATAATTGATTAACCACTCCAAAAATTGACAGTGAACAATCTCTATATCTCTCTCTCCGGCTCAAAATCCTTATTTAATTATGAATTTTGAAGTTTGTTTTCATGTATTATTGGATTTTGTTTTTGAAATTGGGATTTGCCTACTTGGACTATAATGAATCTCTACCTTGGAAGTAGCGCGCACTGTATGGAATATTAATAATAAAAATAAAAATCCTTCATACAATCTCCATACTCCATGCGTATATCAGTATAATTTCTCACATAATAATCGATGATGTACATATATGGAAAAACAGGAGACGGGAGTCCAAAGGTTTGGAACATATCATACGATATGTACATGGAAATAGACAAGAAAAAAAAAGTCCAGTGTATTTGCAAATGCAAAATAGAAGAGGGAATGGAATATCATACAAGAGCGCACAGGCTATGACTATGAACTGCAGCAGAGTTGTAGGAGATTGGACAAAGGTAGGAATTTAAATGTGTATGTGTTTGTGTGTTCGGAAAAGCGCTATGAATATTTTCCATAGTTGGTCTCCGCAGGAGGAGGCTGGGGCGTTGTCCGCACGGAATGCATAACAAACGACCATGATGGGCGTAGCCGGCTCCACAGGGCTTTTAGGCTCCGCCTCCACTTTTCCACAGGGAGTTTGGAGGAGACTCCGAGTAGAGAGGCGACTTATACAAGTAGAAGGTAATAGGTAGAAGAAAAAAAGTAGCACCGGTGTGGGTAGAAGAGGAATGGAAGCTTTTGGTCAACTATATCCGATTGAAAATTTCTAAACATTTCCAAAAATGAGTCAAAAACCTACTCCTCCATACTCCTCCGACTTGTGGCATACCGGTGCTACTTTTTTTCTTCTACCTATTACCTTCTACTTGTATAAGTCGCCTCTCCACTCGGAGTCTCCTCCAAACTCCCTGTGGAAAAGGGGAGGCGGAGCCTAAAAGCCTTGTGGAGCCGGCTACGCCCATCATGGTCGTTTGTTATGCACTCCGTGCGGACAACGTCCCAGCCTCCTGCGGAGACCAACTATGATATTTTCTATACATAAAACATTTACGGACATGATAAAATGTGTTTTGTATTTTCCTATTATACATTTCCCTTATATTTACATTATGTTTAGAGCACTTTAGCTTTGGCTTGGGCTCAGTTTGTGTTTGCACTTTACTCATGCTCAATGTTCATCTTTTTGTCCTATTATTATACTGATATTCCATGTGTGTGATGTTTGTGCATTTGCGTCTAGATATTTTTAGCATATGAAAAAATTCCAGTAGTCTTGTGTGTGTGTGTAAACGTGTAAACCAGTAGGAAAGTGAGTCTATTAGTTTCATGTGGCTTTTTTCACTTTATATTTGCACACACTCCTGATATCCCTTGTTCAATGCAATGTAAACTTTTAATGCTAATGGTTTGTGGTCGTCGTTTGTACAATCAAAAGCAGAGCGTAATAATTTTAAATCTTTTTATTACACAACAAGCAAAACATTATTTCATTTGTATAGTTCTTTTTTTATTGTTATGATTCAGCTTGGAATGTTAGAAGAATAAAATTGGAGGTAAAGAGAGTGAGAGAGAAATGAGGGATTTGGAATTGGAATTGAAATTTGATATGGTGAGAAGGGAAGGTGAATTGAACGTTTGTTGACATGTATAATACATGAGCGGGATATTATATCATATATCGTATGTACAATGTACCTGGTACATGATATGTGTACACATTTTTTTGGAGTTGCTAGAGCTATACGAGAGGAGAAAGGGCAGGAGCAAGTGCAAAAGAAGTATGTAGAAGGAGAAGGAGCAAAAGGAACAAAAGTTTTATGTGTTTACATATAATCGTGTCAAGTGAAATGGAGGTTGTGTGAGCTTGTTCAGGATGAACAAGTACAAAAGCAGAAAAAAATTCCATGTTCATATCAGCAGGCCTATATACTTCTGCACTACTTTGATTGTAACAAGAGTTGTGAGCTGTGGTAAGCTTTATTTTATTATTACTCCCTTTCAGTCCCCTTCTCCCGTTTTCTCACTATGTATCACTTAACTCGTCACACGGGCTTTTTGTTTTGTTTTTTTTTCCTCCTCTCCTTTTAAATTCCTTGACTCGACTTTTTCGAGTCTTCAATTCAACATATGTCATGTCATGTACATGTATATGGTAATTGGAAGGGCCATCAGGTTTTCAACGTCACCACCAAACTTCCATAGCATGTATTTCAAAGTTCAAATGAAATGAATAAGTTTCCTCCAAAAAAATGGATGAAAGCTCAAAAAGTTCTTATCGTTAGTTTCTTACATTTAGTGAAGGTGTGTGTTCAGTTGATTGTTAGCTTTATGCAGGCAGAGACGGAATCTTTGAGCTCTTTGACCATCACCGTCATACACGACCAATGAGGGGTAAAATATCGAGAGCGCGGAGCGTTTTCATTCAGTGGCGTCCAACTTATTCATAAGAAAGACATTGCATTCATGGATGTCCAAATCCAGAAGTATGAAACGTAAACGTAAGCTGCGTAAGAAAATACATGGGTAATTTACTGCTCATATTCAAAATCTATTAGTAGTCAAGTCACCCCGTGCCAAAATAAAAGTTCTTGAGCATATGCTATAAGATATTGAAAATCTAAATGATTCAATCAACTCAATATCATGTTCGACTTCTCCAACGTCGGAAGTACTCGTACCTACAAAATTCTCATGAGAAGACGACTTTTATACTCCTTGATTAAATCGTCCATTTAATTTTTGGTTGGACGCTCTCAAGCTTTAGCAGTAGAAAATGAATGAGTTTGCATTTCAAATTACCAAACGGCAAAGAACCAAAAGTTTGAACAGAGAATCCTCTACCAGGGGATTCTCAATACACTCAATTGTAAATCTAATGACAATTAAATTAAACTGAGCTCTCAACGAGCTTGCAAGACCGTTCCTCTGTACACAGGTTCACACCTATGCTCTGCTCATGCACGACGGTCAAAGAACAAACATATATATTAATAACAAATGCACAACACTTCGGGTAAATCCCCTTTGAGTTGACCACAGCCGTAGGAATTATTCAAGTGATGAGAACACACAATGAATTGATTTATAGAATATAAACAATTTCGAATATAGGATTTATTTCTGTACCTTTCGTAAAAACTCAATTAATGAGAACAATCCAGTTACCTGTACGCTTTCTCTCCGCATCATCCACTCGCCGGCTTTTTGTACGTTAATTCCCCTATTTTGCCTTTGGGTTCCCCATATTTACAGGCATCACAATCCACAACGTTACGATCGAAATTGACCTTTTTTTTGTCCCTCTTTGAAAAAGTTTTGAATTTCTGAATTTCCGACGTATCTTAGACGACGGCTGATGAGGAAGTGGAGATGGTTTGTTTGTATACAAAGGGAATTTAAGGAGTCCTCTTCATGTCTCCACTTTTACACATAGAGCTTCCGCTCTCCCCTTTATGATTATTTATTATTCTCTTTCATGATCAAGAGGGAAATTGTCACAAAGCAAAAATAGAGCAATGAAAGACAGGTACTTACATTATTTCCCCCCCCCATTTGATTACAATTTACAAGGGTTCCAAGCTCCAAGCTCCAATTCTAATTTGAATGTCGCCCTCTGCGTAGTTTTGTTGAAGGATAAAAAGTCTCACGTGTCGTGAGCTTTACATATCAAAGGCGGCACAACAAAACTTCACAAGGCAAAACCATCTGAATTTTGAATTCATGTTTTTTTATTTGTTTATTTTTTCCCATCTATTTAATGCAACTCAATTCTAATGTTAGTAGAAAACAAATTGGGGTTGAGGTAAACTAAACTCAATAAGCCTTCAAACTATTCAAAATGTAAACAATTGAAACTCACTATAGAACCATACTACAATACTACAAATTTGACGTTTTTCCAGATGATGAAAATATGAAATCTCATGTCCGAATCTTCTTTTCACCTACCTAAAATCATTCCCCAACAGAATCAACAGATTCAAATGAGTGAAAAAAAAACCAAATTCTACAAAGAAAAACTATATAGCATATCAGATTCTTTGCACAATCGAAAGGGAAGGAAATTATTAATTTGACATCGTTATCCATTGAATTTGAAAATCTATTTGTTGTAACTCCAAACTCCAAACATTTCCCTCACATTTAAAAAATCTAAATTTGATTGAACCCGAGCACTTTCCTCTGAGGAATGAAAAGGAATATATTTGTAAAACTACGGAATTGGAATCGTTAAATTCTCAATTCCTTCTTTCCTTCTTCCCCTCCTCACAATACATCAATACTACTACTGAGAAACATTTGGGACTCGTATCGTACAAACAAAAACTCCATGGAGCAAGGAGAAAAAAAGAACCAGCGTGTGGAGCGCGTGGAGCAGCAAAGAAAAAGGGAAATGAATAGAATAAAATGATGACTGAAGACGAGGGGAAAGTAATAGAAAATAGACGAAGGGCGAAATAGGAAATAAGAGAAGAAAAAAAATTGAATAGAAGACTATGGAAAGCGAGTGGTGTGTGTTGTTTGTGAGTGTATTTGCACGTACTTGGTTCTGTGTGTGCAACTGGAAGAGAAAACGACCGAGAGAGATGAAGAGAAAGAAATAAGGGAAAGAGTGGGAATGAAAGTCAATTCATAAGTTATTTACACATTCCGGACATAATGGTTTGGCACTAGCCTATTAATATTTCCCCGCCCCTCCAAAAAAGCTTTCTTTTTCTCTGTCACTTTCTCCATTCTCCAGTCTCAAAGTAAATTACGAACAGTAGTTTTTTACATATACAAATGTGTAGTGAGTCGGAAAACTCTTTTTGCCATTATGCACTTTTAGACTATGTAGAAGGAAAGTATGCGTGTCTGTGTGTTTGTAGCGTGTGCTATAGGTTAATGTATTAATGTATTAACTACATATATATTTGATGCACCCACACATATACAGATACAAACTGAATCTTCCCCTTTCGTTAGGTTAGACTACTCACATTCCTACTCTTACAAATAAAATAAAAGAGTACACACAAAAGTCTACAGCCTGTCAAATATGTATCAACTAAAGCAAATGCTTCAAGTTCACTCAGGATCGATGCATCAGGAAGGAAAGCGAGCGGAGGAAGTTGAAGATGGCTACCTACTCAAACAGCCCCTGAAGAAACGTTGTGTTTAGTTTAAATAATTAAAGGATGCGAGCAAGTCCCCCAATGATAATTACACTCAATTTTTACAGGGGGAGGGAGTGTGTGTATGGCAACTATTTATCAATCAATCACTCAATCTTTTATTTTACATTAGGCACAGGACCGTATCAATTTGTAATAATTACATTCTCAGCAATAGTGTGTAGGCAAAATAATAATAATGAAAGTAAGTTAAAGTGGTTCAATTATCATTTAATTATGGCAACTATTTATGTAACGGTAAATGCTGCCCAGTACAAAAGTAGAAGGAATGAAGAAATGAAATTGTTCGAAAATAGATAGTTTAAATGAGGAAATCCTGTTTAACATTATAAATTCAACAATGTATTCAGGGAGGTTCAAGAAGAAATTCAAAGGATTTTTGAAATCTATTGATCTTTGATTTTGACCAAGACACCAAAATTACAGATATATATCATAAATATACCGTACAGTCCGTTCGGATTCAGAAGGCATCATTTTCTTGGGGGCGCCTTGAGAATACACATTCGTTTATGGCATAATCGAGTAAAACTTCGCTCGATGACCCGAAATGCGGATGCCTTCTGAATCCGAATGGACTGTACATGCCTAAGTAGGTATGTGTGTCTGTCTTTCCCAGTAGGAGATTCCGATTCCTCGACAACAGAAATTTATGAACAGGGATTTTGTAGAAAATTTGGGGAAATTCTGCATGATGCATCATGGAAAACAAAAGTTTGGGTTTCAAAAAATGATGGTAATAAGTGAACTCATATAATGGAGTTTGAAAAAGATTAAAACTTCAACACCCTGATCAATAATTCAAAATTGGGAAATGTCTAATAGAAAAATATGCGTCAGTGATAGGTTGTTGTTGTTGCCTTTCACATTCTTCTTCTTCTTCTTTCCCCTCTCAAACGTCGAGCAAATGTCATAATGTGATGTAAAAAAACTATATGATAAATATATTATTATAAAATATACATATATGCAAACAACATTTGTTGGTTGGTTTTCATTCAAGTCATGAACTGAATTTTGAGAAAGGGCTTTCCGCTTTCCAAATAAACTAGAGATAACCCAACACGTACAACAGACATAGAGCTTTGAATTCGAAATGGAATTCGATACGGCCTGTCTATTTTCTTGAAGAGTTCTCAATCGACAAAATCTCTCTTCTCTCACTCTTTTCTTCTTTTGTTCTCTCTCACACACATACACAACCACAACTACACACTCACGTACACACAATGCACTAAAATTCACACATCCGCACATCGCCATTGCCATCGTCCCATTCTTACCCGCGATATCGGTGTGAAAGTGAAAGAGAAAGAATAACACTCCGTCCGCCCTTTTCTCCCTTTCCCACCTACAATTTACACTCAACTCTCTCTCTCTCTCTCTCTCTCTCTCTCTCTCTCTCTCTCTGTATTCTGTATTCTGTATACACTACACAGCACCAACACGGTGCTCCCATCACCCCATTTCCCTTGTTTCCATCTCCCATTCATAAATCCATACTCACATATCTGAAGGAAGGCCCACTCTTATTTCCCCGTACTGATATTACGATGGCCCGTGTCATTCACAGGGAAACGTTGGAAAATGTCCTGTAACGCAATATATATGTATTTGGAATGCATAATTGTAAATCGGATCTGTGTATATGCGCGTGTGTCCCTGTATTATTATTATTCTGTGTGGATTATGTGAAAAGCATTCATTTCCCTGCTGTGAGTATTTCATTCCATTGCATTAAATTCCAGCATTTAATTTACATATGTCAAGTTAACATGCATTTTCTCACTCCTACACACGAATTATTGTCGGGATATCCATGAAAAAACTGGTGCAACTGTGTGTTTGTGTGTGTGTGTGAAAATAAAATAACAATAGCCCGAGCCATGCAAAATGTGAGTGTGATGGGGACATCAGGCTTTCGTTTCGTTTCGTTTCTTTCATATATAGTGAGATGTGATGTAGTAATGTAGTGTAATGTAATGTAATGTAATGTAATGGTGCTGGTAGTGGTGTGAAAATAAAAGAGTCCAAAAAGAATATTTTGTATACTGGATGGGTGTGAGTGTTTGTAATAATCGTTTCAGCTCTCCATATGCCATGGCTGTATCAGTAGGAAGCAAGAATTCCGTGAATTTCCTATACCTACCTTCGCATTCGCATTCCCATTCCCATTCAAATCATGGAGAGAGACAGGAAAAAATATGATGGAAATATTTGTAGTTGGAGGTTGGAGTTTTACATGGGATATATATATATTTTTTTACTTTACACTTTTGTCCTTCTTTATTCTATTCTGATAGTCTTATTATATTCTTTTCTATTTTCTTTTGAACGCCTTTTCCCCCTTTTCTTCTTCCCATTCCATTCTCTGCTTCTGTTTCTCTCCTTCGTAAAAAGTTCTTTTGTCAGCTAATACTTCTTTTTGTACCTTGGAGAGAGAACTCTGACTACTCTACTCGGTCTGTAGTCTGTACTGCACCCTATATCTCTATCTTTATAATACGTTCCCATTTCTGTACTCTTCCTTTTATCCTCGCACTCTTTCTCTCTCTCCCTTTCTCTCTTTCCCTTTCTCGCGATCTTTACTCAAATGTTTGAACTTTATACTGAATGACAGTATTTAGATATTTGAACGGAGAGAATATTTTCTCGTATAGTCATGGAATACAAAAGTCTATAAGAAAACAAAATATGCTAATTTTATTCACTTTCTATCATGGAATTCTCCTTTGTTGTGATTACAAGTTATGGGCTGCGGGGAAATTTTAGCAGTGTATATTTTGTGGAAGAAATTGACATTTGCATTTGCGCATTTCCATTTCTCAATTCATTCAAATTCAAGAAAATGAACTTAACTTTTCTACTGTCCAAATTTGAATGAGAAATACGCAGATACGGATAGAGTTGAGTCATTTGGATTTTGGACGGAAAGTGATGAAACCCGTCGATTCTCATTTCTTCCAAGGAATATTTCGGAAATTCCCAAGGAAATGACAGTTTTTTAGGAGTTTTTCTTTTGCAGGGTAGAGAACAGAGAAGGGAAGTTTTCCTTTTCTTTTTTTTTCTTTTTTTTTGTACAGGTATTTCTTGGCTGTGGACTTTAGACAGTGCGTGGAGTTGCCAGCTGTCAAGAGAGAATCAACCCGAAACCGTCGAGTGTCCACTGTCGTCGGCGTCTGTTGACTTTCCCTGGAGTTTTTTTTTTTTTTTGGTATTTGTACACACGCTTCGCTCACTATTATTAAATTTGATGGAGGTGTACAAATAATTAACTAACTCAACATGACAATGACAATGACAATGACAAGGAGGCTGGCTGGCTGGCTTGACAATGAGCGGTACTTGTGAGACTTCAAAAAAAAACTTGCTTGGATCTCATACAATTGACTTATTATGGGAATTCCATTGCATATTACATTACTACAATCGCATCCACGCAATAAATGTAATATAATTTGAAATTATTAATTTCCTTTGGTCAATAATGGATTAGTCTCGAGTTTTTTCTTTGCAACATCCAACATTGCTGAATCTAGTTTTTTTCTGGGATGTCTTCCAATTTGTTTTCTAGAGTGATCTGAGATTTTCCCTCCAACTAAATTTTAATGACTCTCTCAACCAATTAGGAAAGCGAGAGGTGATACACACTACATTACACACTACAAAATACATATACAAATTCCAAAATGCACGAAAACATGGAGGAACGCAAACAAACGCTATATACAGATATCGTCTGTTAAGTTTACAAAGGAACTATAATTATTTTCCTTAATTTCGTTGACCTGCTTCAAAGGTCAAACGGCTCAAGATGGGGCTGTGGGTCCTTCGACATTATTGTCTGCCATGACCTTTTCTGTCACCCTGAATTTTTGCAAAATTTTACCCACAAAGACGGACGCGGTAGTCGCATTTCCGAAAATTAAGGAAAATCGTTATAGTTCGTTTGTGAACTTAACAGACGATATATATAATTAGCGTATTGCTGTAATAATTTTATTTATAATCTTTGTACATGTACAGCTATACAACCTTGATAAAATGAATGTGAAACACACGAGTAAACAAAATGGGAGAAATTCGAAGCAGTCACCCGTCCATCTTAATTACCCAAACATGTCCTTTTGTCTTTCCCATTGAATATTGAATAGAATCACAATAGATAGAGACGGATGGAAAGCCTTTTGGGTACAAATTTATAATGATCACAGGCACAGGTGAAAGACTCAAGACAAGGAATCTCCCTGAGAAACTGTGCACTGTGAAATTGAGCTAACGAGAAAAAGTCAAAATGTGTAAAGAACCGGGAAAATGTTGTCCTATTTTTACAAACTTTAAATAAGGAATTTCCCTGAGAGCTTTTCATCAACTCTAAACATTGGCCAAAAAAGGGGGGAAATACGCGAGAGTTTTTTTTCGGGTTGCTCATCAATTTTTCAAGGGGATTTCGCATAAGCTATCTACCTGCCATGTTAAAACAAACTATCTGTAGACCCGTGTGATGCTCATACTGATAATCCACGAGGTTCAGGTAATTGAAGACTCAAGACTCAGGATACTGGGAAGCTGGTAGTTGATAGTTGACTGTTACATAGTTTAAATACATCACATGTCCTTTCCATCCAGTAATATCAAGTCTGACTAAAGAATTGGACTTTTTTTTATTTTATTCTCTCTCGACCTCGACCATAACATAAGATAAACAGAGGGAATGTCGAGGGATATGAAGAGACTCGCGAGCGGAACAAGAAACTCTCAATACAACTCGACTTGTTAACATGACAGTGCGGAATTCACACACAAAAAGTCACACTGGCTGAGTAGAAGAAGAAGAAGACGGCTGTGTTTTCTTAAGCTCAAGAGCGTCGAACGTCTAACTGAACCATTTTCGTCAATGTACACAGTACACAGTACACACGGGGGGAAAGAAACTCACCTTTTTTCACTTGAATATCTGTACTACTCGGCGGCGGCGGTATAGGTTGTAGGTTGGAGTGTCAGTGTGTAGGGTGATGGAGAAATGAGAATTGGAATGGGACTGGGACGAGTGCCCAGGGAAATACAAAATAGACCAACGACCCACACAAACACACACGAATACGAACACATACGAACACCGACTATACCGAAACACCGAAACCGTACCGAGAACCGACAAGCCAAAACACCAAACATTTCATGGGTCGCTACAGTTTTCATTACTCTATTTACTCTCCACTTGTTCAATTTGTCGTGTATCGTGTTCAAAACTTCTACTGCCTACGACCACGACCACGTTCAAAATCCTCAACCACATCCCCAGGAATTGAGTAAGCTTGACAAATTGGGACATTCCTCAATTTTATTTTTTATTATTATTTACCATTTATTATGCTGAGTTGAGTTGAGTGGGAAATTGAGGATTCCCTTTTTGAAATGACATGAACTCCGTTGCCAGCCAACCCGTTCAAAAATAAAGTCTCGGAAACGATCGGAATGCGTACTTGATCGGAACATTTCCAGAAAAACGATCGCATT
>JAIUND010000611.1:0-61296 GCA_034699125.1 Gisinianus flammeolus
CCTCCAAGGTCAAGTTTTTGCTCCAAAACCTTTTCTACCGTCATTTTAGGAATCTTGTGAACAATTTTAGAAACAATTGCACAAAAACAAAATTTGGGCCCAAAATTGGCTCTTATCCCATAGGGTCCTTTACAAAGGGATATAAAAAACAGTGTGCATAGTAATGAAAAAAAAGTAGTAGTAGTAGTAGTATGTATAGTAGCAAAGAGTAAACACTAAACACACATTCCCTAAATAAATGATGATGAAACAACATTTTGGATTATTTTGATAATAATTCAACTTTATTAGTTACCAATGACTGAAAACATCACATTAAGCATTGTAATGAGTTAACAAGAAGGATGTGTTGTAATAATATATTGTTTAATTTAATACTACCCTAAAATTTAGGGTCTAAATTGTGTTTTTATTTATTTTTTTTATATATACTTTTTAACTGTTACTACTATCACACACGGTATGTAGGTCCTTAGAGTTTTTCCGTACCCTTTTTGATTTTTTGTTTGTTTTTTTTTTTACAATTAACAAATGAAATATAACAATTAAAATGTATATATGAGATTTTTCTTCTTCTTCTTAACTCTTGTTCATTCTCAATGTAATGTAAACTTTAACCCACCCAGTATGAGCATCATTAATTGTAATTCATATAGTAATCATTTATACATAAGTTGATATATAAGTTAATGTAACATGTTTGTACATAAAACTGTGTTTTCTCAACTAAAATATTTACTTTTTTGTTTTCCTTTTGCTATTTTTCTCTATTATATATATGTTTCTTTGTTTCTTTTATGTATATCGTTTCCTGTGTTTATGTAGATATATGTATGTATATATATATTATTTGTATGTATAAATAACTAACAAGAAACATGGGCCCTTTAACATTTTTTTAATTTATATAAACATTTCCCAAAAAATTACAAATACCGTGTCTATACCAGTCATCTCATCATCATACACATATAATCGATAACCTATAACAAATAGTTTCCACATGTCCATACAATTTTTAAGGAAATCCGTAGACATTAGTTTTCAGTGTAAGTCAGTATATAAAATATTTATTAATTTAATAATACCTAGTCAATATAATACGTATGGTCATTCAAACTTTTGTTTTTTTTTTAATCTTTATTAATTCATTAGTACCGTTCATTTATTTTATTTCTATTTGTGTCTCAAATAATTTCATAAATCTTATTAGTTAGTACTTATAGTACTTAGGTGTAACTCTGCTTGCAGAGAGAGAGATGATGATGAACGGTACATAGGTAATTTTTTTTATTCATGTTAAGAATACATACGACATATTTTGGGGGCTACTTGCTATACTTTCTTGTACTCGTTTTTAATTGTAATTAATATCTCGATTCACTCAAAATACACATTCATTCATTCATTCACTATTTGCTCTAATTTCCTTCCAAATCAAAACGATTTCATCTGACATTTCAGTAATTGATTTTTTTTAATTAATAAAACTCGGTCAAAATTGAAATGAAAATGAGTGTGTAGAATGTAGATTATCTATATGTGTGCGTACATTGTATAGTTAGCTACATGTGAATGTCTAGATGAGATGTTATGAAATCCCAGCACACACACAAATACACATCTAAGAGAGCCTTAACAAATACCGTTTTCAAATCAAATACAAATTAACTAAATCAAAATATGTACCTGGTTTGAGCAGGGAGAGGAAACTGCTCAGGAATCCAATTGGCACGATCATCCCACATGGTGAGTGAGCGGAATTAATCATTTGGTTTACACAAAATCCCGAGAAATGAGAGAAGTAGAACAAATTAGGTAGGTACATATGTCAAGACACACCTACTCTTATTAATATCCGGGAAAAGTTCCCTGATAAACCATTCTCAAGGAGTTTTCCAAAACTAAATCTCATACGATCCCTCCTCCCCCCTTCCGTATTCATCCTATACATACCTACCTTTCCCCCCCTTTCTTATCCTTAGAAAAAAACTAGAGTAAAAAGGAAACGCTAATATCTACACTCATGTACATATATATATATATATACATATCTTACATCTACAGATACACTTCCACACGGCTAAAACTTAATACTTTTTTTCTTTTAGATCCGTATATTGGCATTGGCATTTCCATGTGTACAGATTTGATATTTTTTTTTCTTCTGGATTACAGATATTTTTTTTTTTACTGATTTTGGAAAGGGAAAGGAATTTTATTATTAGACAAATGAACAAAAGACTTATTGTGAAGTGTAATTGGGACTGTAATGGGAGATGGGAAGCATTTAATGATTATCATTTTCATGAATGTTGTCTTTGTGTTGAGTGGATACAGTACGAAAAAGAAAATTGTGTGTAGATGAGAGAGAGAACTCTCAAAATGTGTGGAATGTAAACTTAACAACCCATTGAATAATACTTATATACAGACACGATACACACACAAGGACTCACTTACGGCATGAATATCTGTCTGTCTGTCTTCTCATATTATGTTGAGTTTACATTTTCAGTTTTATTCCCGAGCTCCACTTTCTCCTTGTGTGTGTGTGTGTGTGTGTGTGGAACATCATTCCTCTATTTAAATTGTAATGTAAATGAAATTATTCCCTTTGAGAGACATTCGACAGTACTCTTAGGTGTGTGGGTGTGTGTGTGTATAAGAGAATGAAGGATAGATTTTGTATACTGTTGGAATATGAAGAGAGTTGGGGGAGGGGGGTGGGGGGAGAGAATAACAGAAGAATAGGAAGTAGAAGAATGAGGAAGAATATGAAAGTGTGTCAAGCTGTTGCTGCAATTTTGTTGGATTATTATGCGTCCCGTAATCGCAATTGAAAGACCCTGGTTCTATTTTGTATTTTATACTTACAAGTTGGGACAGGGAGAGAGAGAAGGGGAAAAAAATGTGGATGGATGTTGTTGTTGAGGATTAGCCATCTGTTTCCACTGGCACTGGTGAAAGTAAGAAAGGAAAACCGAGTTCTATGTGTTGGAGCTGTTGTCTACATACGTTTTTTTATACGGGATGTGTGTTTGTGTGTGGATAGGGACTTCTATGAACATACTATGAACTACTGATGTTGTGTTGTGTTGTGAGATGATACGAGAAGATGAATAATATAAAAAAGACTATTGTACATGCTGGAAATCACTTTTGGGAAATGTTATTTGCTAGTTGCTGGTGTATGGGTGAGATGATTGTGTGTATGTATTCGTACATGTGTGTGCGTGTGTGTGCATGTGGAATATATGAGGAATATGTGGATGTTTGGATGTGTACACACTTATTAGGACCAAACATTTTCTTTTCCCTTGAGAGAGCAAAATAAATTCTTACATCCACTAGAATGGTTTTTGAGCATAAGTGAAAATAAAAAGCGGATTTCCTAGGAAAACTTATATAACTGTACACACAACAAGATATGAATCATTGAATGCAACCCAACCAAGGACTTTCTTCCCCCCATTCCTCTTCTTAACTCAATTATTAACTCGGCCATACACTCGAAGAACCCACTTGTGTACAACAAATACTCCAAAATTATAACATTCACTTCCGTCTTACATTCTTTCCCTCCACACACACACACACACTCTCTCTCTTTCACTCTCTTTCACTCTTATTCACTCTCCGGAATTCCATTCCATTCAACTGTTGTCCCATTTCAAAACACAAACCAAACTCACACTCCAACTTTATTCACTTTTGCTTTCATCCCATTTATTCTATATGTATGTATGTATATTTGTAGTGTAATCGCAACCAACAGCTCATTCATCAAATCTCTTCAAAATTATCCAAGAGTATTAAAAACAAATTGTGTTCACACGAGTAATTTCCAGGTCTCACTTTTGATTTTGTTTTGATTCAGATTTCAAATTCATTCGAACCAACACATTTTTTATTATTATTATTATTATTAAATATCTTTTCTATTCCATTGGCATTGGCTCCAAAAATGTAGCAGTAGCAGCGGTCAAGGGATCAGTGCAAATACTACAAAACCATTTATCTAACCAACAACAACAACATTAACTAAGATATATCCACTGTATTTATCCTTTGAATGTACGATATATTTTAACTTCTATTATTATTATCACACACAAGTTATGTTAAACACAAAAAATTACTTGATGTTAAACCCGTTGTTATTACGGTATACTGTGTCTTATTATAGGCAATCATTCTGTTGAGTGACAGTGACAATAACATGTATTATCTCTCATTCAAAAACAGTTGACATGATTTAATATTTTAATACGGAGGTTGTTTTTTTTGTGATGGACATATTATTTTTCGGTTAGTATATTTGACGTTTCGTTAGGAAAGCTCGATTGAAGTGGAGAACAGGAGGTGGAAGAGATGGAGTTTTTGATTGGGCTAGTTAAATGGAAAAAAGTTGGTTGATTGTGGTGAAGGAAGGAACATATAAATTGGGTTAATTTACTGTATAATGAATTGAGGAAGAAAAAAAGGTGAGGATGATTTTTTAAATGCAGAGGAACTAAAAAAAAGTTGGGATTGTACATGTCGTCTCGAGTTCAGAGTTTGTCTTTGTGTGGATGTGAGTGAGAGTGAGAATGAGAGTGAGTGAGTGAGTGAGTGAGTGAGTGTCTTTTTTTCTGTGTGAGTGTAAAAGGGCACAAAACGAGTAACGAGAGCAGCGACTCATGACTAAACGGTAATCTCTTCGGTGAAACGTGATTTATCGTCCAAATCCAGTACGATTTTGGACGAATTTCCAGGAGCAGTATGATTTTTGTCTTTGGTAAGTGGAGGATTATTGGGATTATTTGGAGAACTGGAACTGACTGAGATGTTAGTTTGATTTGTTTGAGGATGAGAAGAGGAAGAAGTGGAAGTGGAAGAGTGTGGTTGATGATGATCCGCCCCCCTTGGTCCTCTCCGTCGTCTTCGTATGAGATTCATTGGGATATTCTCAGAGAAAGGCTCCTCTCCATCCCCTATTTTGTCACCAGCAGTCCCATCCCGAGCACCTCCACCCTTCCCATTGTCATTGTCATTGTCATCATGTTGTTGGTGGGTGTCAGATGGCTGAGAATTTGAATCCTCCTCGTCCTCATCCTCCTCATCTTCATCTTCGTCCTCCTCGTCATCATCATCGTCGTCTTTTTCATCAGAGTCAGTTTCAGAGACGTCGTCACAGACACGAGAGGACGACGACTCCACATGAACTTCTGTTTCCACATCACACACCACACAATCAGTCACTCTAGGCTTTGATTTCGTATCTGATTTGGAGATCACAAGAGACGCTAATGAGTCATTGTCTCTGTCTTTGTCTGCTCTATTTGGTTGATGGATGGATGGGACGACTACTTCACCTATGTAAACACCACCATGCGCCAATTCTTCCTCTTCCACTTTCCCCCCTTCCATTTCCTCCCCTTCTTTTCCTGCTTCTGCTACTTCTTTTCCCCTCGTCGTCGTCGTCGTTGTCGCCGTCATTGCCATTGTCATCTTCTCCTTCTCTTTTTGTTCCTCTTGGGCCACGTTCAATTTGGACTGCGGCTGCTGCTGCGGCTGCTTCTGTCCCACGATTGTCTCTGACTCGGTTGTCATTATGGATTTCCCTCCACTCTTTTTCCCCCCACCTCCAGGCTCACGAGCGGATTTGGAACGAATAGCAGAGACGAGTCCTCCCGTACTTTTGACACGATTGAAAAAGCTTTGACGTTGCTTCTTCTTTGAAGGAGGTTGAGAGACGGACTGACTTTCTTCTTCCGTGATATCTGAAAGGATCCCTGAGCCTGAGCATTTACCAGTTTTTTGTAGAGCGAGAGTTGTGCATACTGATGATGATGAGGATGATGATGATTGTCCAGGGACTTCTAATGAAAGCGGATGGAGGTGAACGTGACTTGAGGCTTGGTGATCCGACGAATGTCCTTTCCCTTCCAGTAATTTGGTTCCTTGTAAAAGATGACTATTCGGTCCAGAAGGTCCACCCGAGAAAATATTATCTGCAGCTTCTTGCATGGCTGTGATCTTGGCCACCAAATGTCGATTCCCCAAACGCATGTTCCGTTCCTTCAATTCCTCCAGTTGATAGTATAACCGCCGGAACTCCTCCTGTAAAACCAATTACATAATAATACACACACATTTAGAATTCATATATATATATACGATATATATATACGGTGCCCTCGAAACTAGAACTGAAATTGACAATTTTAACTTCAATTTCCAATGCCAATGCCATTAAAACATTTAAGTATGGAACTCATCAAGTTGCTTAATACAATTAAGGATTGGATGGTCTCTTGTCTCTGAACATGTACTATTCATACTATGTATGGGGAAAGTGTACATACGAGTCGTACATATGTGAAATACACAGAGTTATGATTATGACGTCTACTGCATCGTTTCTATCAGTTTTGTTTTATTGTCAGTGGTGGATTGAGCACTTTCCTTGGATTTACGGATATGAAATGGATTGATATGAATCTACAGATGCATAAAATATGTGAAGACTAGAAGGAAGAGACAGAGAGACAGAGAGAGAGGGGGATTGAGAGACGGAGAAGACGATTTTGGATGATTTCCAAGGAGAAAGTAGAACTCAAATGACGACGAAATAGGACGACGCAAGGAGATGATGATGATGATTATGGAGATGGAGTTAGAGATTGGAGGTGAAGGAAAGGAGGAAAGAGGAAGGAAGGGAAATGGGGGGAAAGGAGGAAGGAGAAAGTAGCGTAATGGATAAGAAGCAATTTTAGGAATATGATTGCTTTCCAACATTCCTTCATCATCCTCAATTTGAAGCGTAACAAGCAATAAGCATCATCCACGTATGTAGCAGTCGCTTCCCATCCAAACTCGCTCTCTCTCTCTCATATGATCGTCCTCAAGAGTTCCTTTCATCTTTGTTCCTCATGTTTATTTTTGGTGGTGAAACTCCGGGCCTTGTAGCCCCATTCCATAACCTCATATAATTCCATATTCCAGCTCCACTTCCAGAGAAATCCTGCCCCCACCCCACCCACTCCCACCCCCTCCATCTCGCTCGCTTTCCCTCCCTCTTTCCATCCAACTCTCACTTTGACCAACACACTTTCTCTCCCTTCTCTCTCTCTCTCTCTCATCTCCTCTTCACTCATCCAATCCACTCACTTACGAATCAATCAAAGCATTTTCATAACCTTGTCGCCCCCTTCTCCTCCACTCTCTCTCTCCTCTCCTCTTCTCCCTCCCCGCCCCGAACACAAACACAAACTAAAGTAAAAAGTAAATATGGTAACGTAAAGAAGGGAACATAAAAAACAAGAAGCTGTTTTACCTCAGTTAAAATCGGTGATGGCTCAGTGGGAAAACAAACGAGCTGTCAAGAGAAAAAAGAAAAAACAAAGCGGTGTAGAAGGATAAAATGAGAAAATAAATCACTTGCTCTCCAACAACTCCAAGCTCCAGCCAACAACTCTCCACTACTCAAATTACAAATTACAAATGAAAATGAAAACAAAAACCTAAACTTTCCTCGTATTTAGTTTTTCTTTTTTTTTTTTTGTATTTTGGAAAATAAACAAATGAAATCTAAAAAGTCTACAACTGCATAAATATTTATGTGAGCAGCACATATTTGCACATGGGATGTCGTCTGTTCTGTTCCGTACGGCATCACACATATACATATACAGTTCAACTTGACTAGTTTACTACTCGACTAAATCAATTGAGATATCCAGTCTAATTATATTCTAAAAGAGTTGTCGAGTGGTTTCATTAGCCCAATTAAATCACACACACATTCTCTCTTTCTCTTTTGCTTTCTCTTTTGCTTTTTCTCGCTCTCTCTCTCTCTCTCTCTCTTTCGCTCCTTCTGCTCCTGCTCGTCTATTGATTACTCCTCTCGCGTGTAGTGTGTGAGTTGTGAGTGTGCACTACTTTTGGGATAACAATACGATATTTTCCATTTCCATTTCCAGAGTGAAATGTGAGAGAATTGTAATGAAATGGAGTTTCTCAATGATGAGTCCATGTGGAAATTGGAAATACATACCTGAACATCCTCGGAGAGACGAGAATTAAAGTTGGGGTCCTGATTGTGACTCGTACTGGTAGTGGAGGAGTGAACACCCGTCGTCGAATTGTGACCACTCGCTTGTTTCGGCTTCTGCCCAGATCTATTTTTACTGATGAATGTGGGGACTCGTGTCTCATCCGATGAACTCCCTTTCCCATGACCACGAAATACCATGTACGCCTACGAAGAAAAAGAAGATGAAGAGAGGGGGAAAAAAAAACCCCCCACAGCAAACCAACCAATTATAAATCATATGAATAAATAAATAAGGAACGCTTTAGGTCTCTCCTCAATTCAATACTCCTCATTCAACAATCATATTGATATACATGGACAAAGACCACTCCCATTCAAATTCTAAATGAAACCAAAAAAATAAACTGTGGGGACATTGTAGGGAAAGTCAAAAAAAAAAAAATATATATATCGTCTGTTAAGTTCACAAACGATCTATAATTATTTTCTTTAATTTCGTTGACCTGCTCCAAAGGTCAAACGGCTCAAGATGGAGTTTTGGGTCCTTCGACATTATTGTCTGCCATGACCTTTTCTGTCACCCTGAATTGTTTCAGAATTTTACCCACAAAGACGGACGTAGTAGTATAATACCATTTCCGCAAATTAAGGAAAATCGTTATAGTTCGTTTGTGAACTTAACAGACGATATACATATGTATATATTACTGACGAGAGATGAACTCGGTAATTTCCATTCATATTTACAATCTCCCAAACTCTTTCTGTTTTTTTTCTCTCGCTTTTCCTAGTTTTCTCCGTTTCATTTCCTTTGTAATTTTACAGTTGAACGTTAACTTGTCAATTTATAACGAGTTTTTTCCATCCAACAAGTTTCAACTTGCATAATATACGCGGAGGAAAAGCTTATTACCGGGTGAAAGAGAAAAAGAAAGAAAAGCCTTTGACTTTGGCATTTACATTTTTTTTTATACAACTACACAACTTTCCTGCTTTTATATAACAAAAGTGTTTTGATGATTTTTTTTTTTTGGCAATTAGTATTAGGATGCCGAGAGCATGGATTTGACAGGAGTATTATCAATTATCCCAACACAATTTGACTTGACTCACTCTCAACTCGTCGCTCAACTCCTAACTGTTTGACAAGAGATGAAGACGAAAAATGTTGTTCAAGGAATAACAAACGGAACGAGTTGGATCTATGTTTTTTTTTTCTTCATATTTACAGACAAGGATAGAAAAATAGCTCACATTGAATGAGAAAAAGTTTTATGTTATGAAAACGGTTTCTCCCCCACACAAAAAAAAAAAAAACTTACTTTACTCCCGAAAATTAAGCAGAGGAGAAGCGTCATGGTGAGCTGAACGTGACAAAAGAAAATAATGTAGAGTAAATCAGGATTGGCGGGCGACTGGAGGAATAACCTGGGAACAAAATAATCCGGAGATTTCACAACTTTAATTTCAATTTTGAGTACTTTTCATTACAATTTTAAGATCATTTTAGTTCATTTCCACATTCGACATCCCCAATTTCACTTCCAGCCATTAAGTATTAACAAATGAGGAAATGTCAGATTCGGCCGAGACATTCGACCAAAAACCATAACCATTTCCTTCGTACACATAATTAATGTGATGCATTCATTCATTCGTAATGTCATAACAATAGTAATAAATTCTACATAGATTTCTATTTCTAATGACTAATGAGTATGGACAAACAAAACCGAAACTGGACTAAGGACTTCTAGTGACCATAAAGGAAATTCTTGGTTCTCTTCCATTTACCCATTTAGATTTTGTATGGAGTTGACAAGTTTGTGTGGGAATGTGGGAATGAAGGGGTTTGATGATCAATGCGAGATTTGATGATGGTGTAATGGGGTCAAAATGGGAGTTGAGAATGACTGTTATTATTCGGGTACGAATGGCAGAGAATAAAAAAGTAAGACGAAGAGAGGAGAGAGAGAGAGAGAGCATTTCATGTTTGATGTTTGGTCATAAGAGAAAGAAAAATTGATTACAGACTTGGCAAGTTCTCAAAAAAAAAGAAGAGTTTATGAAGGAACCAAGGACCTTTTAAGTCGGAATATTTGGGATTAAGAGAGAGAAAAAGGAGCTGAATGACTGTGGCAACTTAATAGATATTCAACCAAGGAATGGTATGGTATATGGTTGGGTATGGTTTGGTTTGGTATGGTTTGGTTTGGTTTGGCTTTGGTATGAGATCGAATGACTATATGGAATGTGTGTACATTTTTTGTGTGTTAGAGAGAGAGAGAGAGAGAGAGAGAGAGAGAGAGAGAGAAGGAGAGAGAGAAGGAGAGATGGAGATACGGAGAGAGTTGAGAGGAGAAAGGGAATTGTAGGTAAATGGACGGGTGATGAAGTGGTTGGGATGGTATATGGCAAAGTCCGTCGACTGTACGTAGTAGTAAGTAATAGTGTTGGTAGTAGTAGTAGTAGTAGTAATGGTAGTGTGAGTTCGAGTGGGATGGGACGGGATGGTTGTTGGAAAAGAAAGAAGTGCTTAGTTGGGCATAGAGCTTCTAAGATTGCCAATCGAACCGAGATATTCCTTGTTGAAAGTAGAAAGCCTTTGGGAAAAGAGAAAGAGAGAGAGAGAGAGAGAGAGAAAGGGAGAGAGCGAGAGAGAAACTATAGAACCGACCGACCAACCGACCGACCCATTCTCTACGTAAAAAAGAACAAAGAAAAAGCTGAAAGCTCATTTTGATCTAGCGTGCAGTAAAAGAAGAGCTCCTGCTTTCTCTCTCTCTCTCTCTCTTTCTTACTTTCTCTCTCACTTTCTCTCTTCCTCTTTCTCCTGCTCTCGCTTTTCCTCTTCTTACTTAAAGACTCATGTCCGATGTGCTTCCAACTGGAACTTCACCATTCCTTTTAAATCCATCTTCTTCCCTACTTCTCTTCCTCTCTCTCTCTCTCTCGTTCCCTCTCTCCACCCTCCACTCACTCGCATATACACATTGACACACAAAGTAAACTTATTTATGGAAATTCAAAATACCTTCAAAAAATACTTTCTCTTTCTCCGCAAGCAACCCACCCAAAACACACACAAATAAATGTGTTGCACTTGTACAGAGACATAGTAGCTTTACCTACAAATCTTTCTCTCTCTTTCCACATACGTACACAAACAATTCACATACTCAGGGAAAGAGAGACATGCATATGTGGGATCTATTTCCTTTTTTGGTGATATTATTATTATTATTATTATTATTATGATTGTGATAACTTGAGTGGAATGATGGACTTACATGGAAATATTGAGAAAGACGGAGAGGAGGAATTCGTTATAGATGGCCAGTGAGATGAATTTACTCTCATTGAATTCGGACGGCGCTTTTCTCACCACAATACAAAGACGGATTCCCCACACCAAGAACATAAGCTCCACTGTAAAGAGAAAATACACAAACACACACACACATACAAATAAAAATACAAATCAATTCCATCCATTCCATTCTCCACTACTTTCGTCATGTATGAACACAAATTGCCCAACTTTTCTTCACCCATTAACTTAGCCGAATGGGTAAATTGACTGGATTGCTTCAGATTATTTCCACGATAGAATAATGGGAGAGAAAAATAAAAATAAAATTAACAGTAATGGTAAAAGTAAAAGTATAACGAAAAAAAAGAATAGAGCGAAGAAAAAAAACGGGAAAAACAATCAGGATTTTTTGCTTGTGCGCAAAACAAAAAATAAAGTGTGAGTAATTTTAACTTGTTTGTTACGAGGAAAGTGTAGATGTGGATGCGGAAAGACGAAAATGAGGATGAGGACAAATTGAAAGAATACGATGGGGAAAGGAAGAGAAAAAAGAAGAAGACGAAAAAAAAAAAGAAGAAACTCGGGTAGTCTAATCAATAAATTTTTCCCCCTGCCAAGTTCAAAAAGAAATGAATGGTAGGGCAGGAAAGATGTTTTAATAAAACTATTGTAATTCGATATACTGTGTGGCACAGCAAGAAACTATTTTTTTATTCTCACTCCCTATACAACCCATTGGGAGAAAGCGAGAGAAAGAGAAAGAGAGAGAGAGAAAAAACTAACTATGGATAACCCTTGGAGAAGGATCAAACCCGCCTGTAGCAAAAAGGAAATGCGAGAGTTTTCTTTACAATAACAACATGACTTCATTGATTCTTCTACATTCTACATGTTCGCTTTCTCTCTCTCTCTTTCTCTCTTTCTCTCTTTCTCTTTCTCTCGACTCACAAACATATATACGATAGAACGCCAAGAAAGGAAATCCCTTCATTTTCCCACTGTGTGTCGACAAAAGGAAGCAAAAAAGAGAAAGCAAAGAAGAAGAAAAAAATGCTCCCAGTTCCGGAAACAAGGAAAAAAACAAGCCTTTCTGTCATTCATCCCTGATTTCATCCATATGTACCAGATTTGTGTGGGGGGGACTGTAGCTGTAAATTGGAGTTTCTTCTCAAGTCTCTCGTGATACTCAATACTTGAACACACACGAGAGCTTCCCTGTACAAATTAGAATTTATAGATTTTCCTCCCATGTTTATTCTCATCAAAAAACACTTTTGATGACTTGACTTGTGCGTTGATGTGAATTGAGTTGAGTTGAGTTGAGTCAAGCGTGAGGGAAACAATACACATTGGAATCGGGGGGAAATCTTAGAACGAGTACGAAAAACGCAAAGTCAAGGAATAATTGAAAGCATTTCACAATCCTCTCAAAGTTTTACGAATGCTGAAAAGGATTTTTTTTTATCGTATTTGGGCTGTAAATGCTGTATTTGTAATTGTACGGAGACTTTTCTCCACGAGTTAAATCGTTAGATGGTCAAGAAATGGAAAAAAAAGAAAGGAGGTGGAAGAGAAGAGGAGTGTGTGAGGATGTAATTGATAGTGAAGACATGTTCATTCAATGACCAGTGACCTTTGGCCAGTTGGCAGTTTAGTTGCGAGTAATTAGGAAAAAAGAAAGGCGAGTTTTGTGTAAGTAGTCTAGTTAGAATTTCAAGTGAAACTGGAGGATTCGATTAGTCACGTCATAGTTCCCAGCAGTCTGCTCTCTCTCTCTTTCTCTTTCTTTGTCTATTCCTTCCTTCGTTTTCCTATTAGAACCTTTACATTGGCATCCATTCTACACATTACAGTCCGTCTCCAGTCGAAGGTAAACAAAGAAATGGGAGAGAAAGTCAGACAATGTCCAGCTCGAATGTGAAACTCGTGAACTATTACACGGTGAAAGAGGGAGAGAGGGAGAGTTGTTAAGTAAGAGAAGAGATGGTATAGATTTTAGTATGCCACTGAAATGCTCTCGTTGGCAATGCTCTTTCCTTCGTTCAAGTCTAACATAAGACACCAACTTTGGCTTTTACACACTAGCTTTTCACTTGTTAAAATCTCACGCGTCACAACAATCTCAGGAAAAGAGAGAGAGAGAGAGAAAGAATGGGAGAGAGAAAGCATGGAGCATTGCAAGTAAACTTTTGGTTCATTAGGAAACTTGAATTAGAGTCTCCTCAGCTTTTTCTCTGGCTGCTTTTCCTCACTCCCGCACCATCAGCCAACAACAACTCCCATTTGCTCTGTTTACTATTTACTTTTTCCGTTGCCCTTGCCGTTAGTTGAATTATTAGAGAATTATTGAACTGCAAAACTGTTTTGTTCGGATAAACATGCAAGGCAGGCGGATGAGGAGGATGAAGAAATGAGGAGAGCAAGAGACTCCTTTGATGATGGACCCCATTTACTTCACATCACATCGCATCACATTCACAATCCTCTCAAATAATGAAGATGCAGACGCAAACACGCATACACAAACACATACACACACACACAAACGACGGCAAACGAGACAAAATAAGAAGATGAACGGATTTTCTTTTTTGGAGTCTTCCCCGATAGTTTTGAGTTTGGACTTACTTGTGTGTGTGTGTTTGTGTTTGTGGTTGTTTGGAGAAGGGACGAGAGAGACGACATGCCAGTAGTAATACAGTGACGGAATGTGACGTGATTTTATTGTGAAAATAAATATTGAAAGGGAGTTATGGGTTTTGAAAGAGAAATGTGGAATGAGTGGATTGAATAGGTCTCTGTTTGTGAGAGAGTTAGAGAGAGAGAGAGAGAGAGAGAAAGAAAAATGAGAGGAAATAGGAAGGCAGAAGACAGACGAAAGAGTAGCAAATAGCGATTCAAAGTAAAAGTTTGCATAGCCCCGACTTTTTACATAGAAAGTGAGAGAGAGAGAAAGAGAGAGACATGAGGACATTGCACATTCAATCGAGAAAAGTTCTTCTCGTGCTCTTCTGTAAGAGTTATAATAATAAGTTGGAATGTTATTTGTTTGCGCTAGGAGATAGAAACTCCCGCGCTGAGACGCCCTGCATAAAGAAAATCCACATTTCTTCTTCGTCTTCTTCTTCTTCGTTCCTCCTCGTCTTCTTTCCCGTCTCTTCCCTCTCTTTGGAGAAGCTCATGGATGGAAAAGGATTTGAGAAAAATTTCTTTTCAATAAGGTTCTCAGAGTGAAACCACTTTGTGTGATTGCTTGTCGCTTCTTTGATTTCCTCAAACTCCCAACTAAATCAAAATTTCAAAAGCCAAACACTGGATCTAGGAATATGCTTTTTTTCTATATTTCTTCACTCTTCTCTCTTTCTCCCTTCTTTCCATCATTTCTTCTCGTTTCCCCGAGAAAAAGAAGGAGATGGAGAGCAAGAATTCCATCTTATATTTTACTACTCAAGACCATCAGGAATGGTGAAAGCGACGAGAATCACACACAGACAATGGATCCTCGAATGGAAAACAGACTAAAGGAAGAATGAGAATGAGAATAAGTAGACGTCGGGGCAAAATGAATCATGAATCACCAAAGCAAACGAGATATCCAGTTTGCAATACACAACTGGGGAATTAATCTTATCCCTCCCTCTTTCTCTTTCTATCTCTCTCTCTCTCTCGCTATGTACATAAAAAGGGATTTAGCAGGTAAGAGTATTAGTTGGCCACGGGATGAGATGAAAAGACTGGGAAAATTTCAAATGACCACTAGGAATCCCTAGAGGGATTTCTCTCTCTCTCTCTCTCTCTCTCTCTCTCTCTCTCTCTCTCTCTCTCTCTCTTCATATCGCTCATCCATTCCATTTCATTCCTCGACAATCTACAAACAAAACCAACCTAAATTATTTCCACTAACAACTCTAAGGAAATTTCCATGTACAGTTCACGAGACTTCACCAGAATTCCATCTGGATTAAAAAAGAGTAAAAGAAAAATGAAGGGATACTGAGAACTGAGAGTGAATTTACGTGCATTTTCGTTTTGTATTTTCCCTAGACTGTTAGGAAATTAACTGTGACTTTTTATATTTAGGATACGGATGAATGGAGATGAGAGTGGATTTAGAGAGTGAGAGAGAGAGAGAGAGTTGAGTGGTATTTTGTAATAATTTTGTATTTGAGGATTCAGTGGGTTGGAAGAAGTAGGAAGTTGGTTAAGGCTGCTACTGAGTGTAGAATCAACTACAGATAGATAGAAAGCGGGATGACTGAGGATGAGTATAATTAAAGTGGATACTGGTTGAAGGCGAGGGACAGTCTCAAATTGATTTCCCCTGTATGGCAGATTAAGCTGGTTCCTAGCTTAAGCTTCCATTAAGATTAAACTGCTCCGGAAAAAAGACGAGGAGAGAGAAGGAAAGCTGGTGTGTGTCTGTGTGTGTGGTACGGATGTGAAATGTGAAAGGGAAAGCACACCAATGTAGGTATAGACTTCAGGGTATGTACACACACACACACACACACATGGACATGGACACATGAAGGTACGTGGGAGCTCCATGTGGGGAGTATTCGAGCGCTTGATTCTCCACATTGTTATTTATTTATTCCAAGTCCAGCGGGGCATGGCAAGTGAAAGTGAAGGGGAAAGGGAAATAGAAATAAGAAAGTGAGCGCGAACCTACAGCCCAAGTGAAAGAAGGGAAAGTAAAAAAAAAGTGAAAGCATAAATGAGAGTTTTCTATTTGTATTTGAACCTGAGGAGTGGAGGAGTGGAGAAGTGGAGAAGGGAGAAGGGAAGATGGTGGAGGAATAGGAAAGGAGAGAGAGAGGGGAGAGAAAAAAACATGAGACCATGCCAAGGGGATCAGCGGGGCTTTTTATATTAAACTTTCATTAAACCTTTAATGAGTTTTCTTCCATATTTTCTTAAGAGTAAATTTAAATTTATTTTTCCAACTAAAATATAATCGCCTTTCTCCTTCTATTTCCCTTCATATTAAAACTAAATCTTGAGTCTCCCTGTCTTTTACTGTTAGTTAAATGGAAACATCATTTGGATGACGCTTTCTCTCCCTCTTTCTCTCTCTCTCTTTCTCTCTCTCTCACTCACTCTCACTTAAGCTTTTCCTAAAATCAGATTAAACTGTCTTACGAACATAACTTACATTGAACAAACCTCTCTCTCTCTCTCTCTCTCTCGAATATTAATTATATTTCCATAACCTCTTTCTTTCTTTCTTTTCTCTCTAACTCAAACATCCGGAGCAGGATTCAAATCCTAAATTTTCCTCTCATTCCTAATTCGCAATTCACCTTTTCCTCCGCTCGGAAACTTTCTCCATTATTATCTACATCAATTCCCTCAACGCTCAAAAACTTACAGCCCCACACACAATTTCTTCACTTAGTTTGTTTGTTGTTTCATTTGTATTTGTATTTGTAAGTAAACATTATTTTGTTATTATGAATATAAATATATGAATGTGTATGTTTTAGAGTTGTTATTGTTGTTGTTGTTGTTGGAAGGGGTAAATAAAGGATGGGCTTACTAATTGTAAATGAATGATCCCACCAGTCACTCTTGCACAGCCAGGCTTTCAAGTCATCCGCTGTAAGGCTCACAATGGACACTGGAGGGGCCACCAAAGTTCGGATCACAAGGAGTGCTGTAAACATGGCCACAATTATCCCCAGTCGCTTCATCAGATCCAAATCAGTAATCTTGACCGCCTTGGCTGACCGCACACGGAATATCACGGAAATTCTATGTAGTACAAAGAAAAGAAAAGAAAAAATAACACGAACAAAATCACGATATGTACATTAAATTTGCATTTAGAAAACTAAACTATATACTTCAAAGCTTCAAATAGTCACGAGAGAGGTACAAAGTAAACAATGAAGGTTTGAATCGGGTTTTATTTGGGTTTTATTTGGGTCGTTGCTCCACATTCCAAATTCCAGACTGAAACCCTGAAACTCTGTAAAAAAAATGGTGAAGTGAAGGGGGAAAAAAGAGAGGAAAGATATTTGTGGAGATTATTCAAGCGACGACGTCGTTCCTTCGTTTCCCTTTCCCTCGTCGTTGTGCATCCTTGAGAATATGGAAAATAGATTCCAGGAAGAAATTTCGTGTGTGCGTGAGTGCATGAAGGGAGAAGAGAGTGCAAATGCAAAGTGGGAAATCGTAACGTTGAGATGAACCAGAATTCCACATAGCCACATTTTTCTTTAATCTTTTCTAGAACAAAATATTCTGTCAACTCTATACGCAAATGAAAAATGTGATCAAGCAAGAATGATTCATTACCGGAAGACTACTTCAAAAAATAAATTCACTACTCCTTCTTTTTCTTTTTAAATACGCCGTCATTTGTGTAGAACAAGTAAAACAAAAATTAAGGAATGTGTGAGATTGACGACTATGATATGATTTATGAAAAAACTGCTATATACTATAAACACACAAACTAAAGGAACAAGAAAAGGAGACAGAATACAGAAAATTTTAAATGAAAATCCTACACATGAAATATAAAAAACAATACATGGAAAAACTTTGGTTGGGCTTTGTAATAAAGTAATAAAATGATAGCAAAACGAAATGGGGGGCAGGGGAGTGGTGTAACTTTATTCAGTCAGGAGAGAAAGCCAAGCCTAAAGCTCTTGGAATATTCTGAGGATAAATCCGTGCAAATTTCCTGTCTTCTCTCTACAATGCTTTCTATCGTACGTTCTCCACTCAGTACATTCCATGCATATCCATGTATATCGTATTTTGAGGGAGAAAAGGATGATTTTATTGTCTAGAACATTTTCAAGTATGTAATACTACTGAATCCATGGGAATGGAAAAATGGAAGGATGGTACATAATGATAAATTGAGTGGAGGGCGTTTCATGCTCTCATGTCACTGTATTTGTACATGTAAAATTAAGCTGAGATCCATATGTTTAACAAAATAATGCGCTTTGGAATTCTGTGGAGGAAACCTCAGAACAAAAATGATCGTGGGTTGTGAGTTGAAGAGAGTGAGTGAGAGAGAGAGAGAAAGTGGATTGTGGATTGGGTGGAAGGTGGAAAGGAAAGCCGAGTGTCAATTAGTATTCGTCCACTAATTCAATTTTCATCGTGGACTTTGAAATCCTGCATAACTCACCAGGCGTTGGTACTGTGTAGTCTGTAGTCCCCCACATCTCGTGAATAAACAAACAAGTTGAGAAATAAAGAGAGAGAGAGAGAAAGCCCCGGGTTTTCATTTGAACTTTTGATGAAATTTCCAAGGCCCAGAAGCACAATACAATTAATGGAAATCCAAAATTCAGTTCTCGATAGTCATGTCATGATCAAAGAGTCTCTAAACAATTCCCCATCTCTCTCTCTCTCTCTCTCTCTCTCTCTTTCCCCCCACAAAGACTTTTGACTTGCCTAACTAATTCCATGATGATTCAGAGCTTTCACAGTTCCCCAGACCAACCCACCAGCAAACCAGTCAGCCACACACACACACACACAAACACATAGACACACACTCTGTTCATGTTCATCGTAGAAAAACATTTTCATTTTTGTGCCTCCGCTCTTTTCTTCTTCTTCTTCTTCTTCTTCTTCTACTTTGTCGGGAGCCGTCGATGACCCTGATAAAGCCAGAAGATGGTGATTTGGGAGTTCATAAAACGTTTCATCTACAGCATGGAAAGTGGCTTTTTATCCAAGCGATTGAATGTGTCAAATGATTCTTTTCCTTATTCCAGACACACAGAGAGGGAAAGACAGAGAATTGCATCACATTCCAGCCAAGGACAAGCGAAAAGACATTTGAATTATTCAAAGAATTGAAATCTTTCCCCCTTTCTCTTCCCCTCTTTCGCTTTCTCTCTCTTTCTCTCTCTTTTTCTCTCTCTCTCTCTACATTGCTCAACTTCTTTGTCTTCATTTCATTTCATGGCTATGACTTTGGAATTCCGAATCGGGATTGGGATCCGAGGATCAGAAATTCCGAGCATCTCAACATTATTTTCGTACATGGTTAATATAAAGGAATGGATGGAATTGGAATGGCCATGAAACAGTAGAAAGTAAAAGCAACTATGAATCTGACGAGAGTTACGACGGGAGTAGACCAGTATGTAGATAAGACATTCCATTGCATTACCGCAAAAAAAACTATGCATAAACCTCAACATCTCTGGATTGTCTATATGAAATAGGAATATACGGGAGGAGGAGGAAGAAGATGTGAGGAAATGTAAAAAATAAATGTGAAATAAAGGAGGAAGAAACAACGGCAAAAAAAACTCAAAGATTTACCTCCATGTTTTGAGCATGAGTGCCCCGTAGGCCAAGGAAAATCCAATTTCCCTCAACCAAACTCGAAGCGTACAGGTTATCACGGAAGGACTTGGATACATCACCAAAATCTATTCAAGAGAAAACAAAAGAGTGTGTAATGAAAATACAATTCCATAATTAAATCCTCCATTCTTTTTTTTTTTTCCTTTCTTCTCCAAGCAATTTAATATAATACAGATATAATAAAATGAGCAACGAAACGATCCATCAGGAAAACATGGAAGGAATCCAAAATAATGTTATAGTTCAAGTGAAACATTTATTCATTTGTTGTTTGTTTGTTTATTTGTTTGTTTGTGTGTCTGCTCGGGATTTTTCTCTTGGATTTATTGTTTTGTGGAATACAGTGAGAAACAAAAAGTGAGTACGGGAATTGATGAGATGATCCAAGAATTGCGGTGAAATGTGAGAGGAACGGAAATGACTGCAAGGTCTATCAAGGCTTTCAATTTTCAACAACTTGCAATAGTTGCAATTTGGAAAAGCGAAACAGTTTTACTCGGGGTAAACAAAAAAAAGTCTGGAGGCAACAGTTTCATGTTCTTGTTATTATTCTTGTTCATGTTCATGTGTGAGAGAGCTGACAGATGAGCAGGAGGAGTTGAGGGGGAACCATCTAAAATATTTACAGGGGCTGATGAATAGAAGATGAGTCGTTCACCAAAAAATTCACAGGGTTTTCCATTGTCATTGTCCCTTCCCAGAGACCAATCACCAACCACCAGCGACTGTCTCCATATCTGCACTCACTGTATAATTTTATATCCTTTTCATGTTTTCGCACACTCAATTGGCTCCCCCATATCCATTGTTGTATATGGCTTTCCAAATTCCCCACTTTTCTCTTTTCTCCTTTCCTCTATTTCCAAATTTTCTGGTCTCTGCTCCTTTCTATTCTGGGTTTTTTGTTTGACCAAAGAAAAAAATGTGTGAGAGAGAGAGAGAGAAAGAGAAAAGGGGGAAAGTTTGGTAACGGTAGAAAAAAAGGTACTTTGAAACAATTTAGAGTTAAACTTGTTTGGTGGGTGAACTGTGGAGGAGTTTTGTGTGAGTTCTACTCCATAATTTAGAAAAAGTTGGTGGTAGTGTGTGTGTGTGTGTGAGTATGCTTGTATGTGTATATAGAAGTGGGTGAAGAAAGTAAAAGTAAGAATTGTGTCTGTGCAAGTTTACCGTGCAATAAATGAAGAATGCACCGAGAACGATGAAACGGAGAAGAACTGGACTGGCCGCTCTAACAACCTGCAAATAGAAAATAAGATAAATTATTATCAGTCCTCGTTGTCCTTGTCGTCGTCGTCGTCGTTTTAGTCTTTGTCTTCGTATCAGATGAAATGGGAAATCCCAAATCCTAACCCAACCAAATCTTGCTAAAGAAAAAAAAATCTCGCACAACCAGAGACAAAACGATGGAACGAAGAGAGAAACAGATAGATGGAAAAAAATGGGGGGGAGAAGTAAAGGGAAATGGATGAGACGGAGGGAAATAAACCGGTCTGTGACAAATTGCTCTTGGTCCAAATGACAGTCGGACAGCTCCAGTGAAAAGGCACAGCGGTTCTCTGTTCCATTCTCTCTCTTTTTCCTTTTTTTTTTTATTTTTTATTTTAGAGTCTGGAGGATGTGGGGATCACAAGATTTTTTACCATTACCAACTACTTGGTCATGGTCACTATGAAAACACAAAGCATAATTGAGCAGATCGAGAGGAAATGTATGGAATGAGAACGAGAGAACGAGAGAGAATTCCTCCTTTTCTACTTCTCTTTGTTTCATCTGTTTCTGTATAGAGATAAAGTTTTCTCCATTTTAAACAACTTTCCTCACAAATTCCACACACACAATTCCTTGTTGGGTTTGTGTGTGTTCTGCCTAAAAATTCTGTGCCGGAGTTGTCTCACCATTTTGCTGCTCGGTGAGCAAATAATTGACGCGAAACTGTGTAATTGCTGCTGAGTTGTGGGGGAAAGGCGAAGAAGAAGAAGAGGAGAGAAAAGTGAGGGATGAGATGAGATGATGTTATGGATTGTTGGGTATTTTGAGAAGGAAGGATTATGGGTTTGCGTGTGATGGTGATGGAGATGGGGAAGGTTAGGTTAGGTAGATGTGCGTGCATGGGTTTTTGGTGTGGTGATGACAGTTGGAAACCGCGTGGAGGGAATTCCTACGATATTTCTATATATATATCGTACATTTATACTCCATGACTTTTAATGGGGTTATCCATCAGTTGGATAAGGAAATTTGTGGGACTGTGACTGTGACGGTGTGTGAATTGTTTGGATTGAGTCTGCTGCCCACACAATTCAAAGTTCACAATTTCCAATTCATGGGATCTTAATGGGAGGGAATGCTACATGTTTTGTTGGCTCCAATTTTGGATTTTCTCTCTCGTTTAACTTTACATTGCTTTCCTTCTACTTTTGGATGGGTTTGGCTTAGAGCCCGGGTTTCTGGTTTTGGCTGTTCCTCTAGTTTTAAAGAGAGAGAGAGAAGTCAGACGGTTTGTCATGTTACTGTCAAGGGTTCAGACTCGAGGCATAAAATGACAAGAGTTCTTTTTTGAAGCCAATCGGACGGACAGGCAAGCTGGCGGACGGACGGACGGACGGACGGACGGACGGAAGACTGAAAATGGCAGACACGTTTCGCTTTCCCTTCTGGCATTCTCTCATTCTCTCATTCTCTCATGTGTTGCAATGACAAACCCAAAGATTATCCTCACTTCACATCCTTCAACATTTGCAAACACTATAACTCATTTATATCTTGAAAGCTTTCCAACTCCCAAGTACTTAAGTACCCAACCAACACCCCAAACCCCAATACCCCAGCAGCAGCAGCAGCAACACAAGCAGCATCGAGACAAGGATGACTAAAGAACTCAAGAGAAAGGGAAAAGGAAACTCTGGGCTAACTTGGTTGGACCAAGAGTGAAATTTGAGATAATTGAAAAGACAAATAAAAATTAGTCGGAGAGACGCGTTCTCAATGGCCGAAGATGCAGGTGCTTTTTACACTGTTAAGTTCCGTTACTTTCTCTGTCACTTCTCTCATCTTCATCCGTACTGTCCGTAGAACAAAAGTCAAGTCAAGTCAAGTCACATCTCATTCATTTCCTTCATTACATTTTCTCCGATCCCATGATACAAATTTTGACTTTCCCTTCGTCTTGTTCATGTTCAAGTTCATAATGTCTCTGTTTTAACTTGAGTTTGCAGTCCTCACAAGTTACCTTAATGTCTGAGTATTTCCAGGTGAAAAGGCCGACGATAGGCAGCATGGCAATTATAGCACACTGTAGAATCAGAATGGCTGATCTCATCAACCTGTAAACCGTCCCCAATTATCAATTACCAATCAACAATCAGCCAATCAGCATACTCATAATGTACATAATGATAATGTTTATACAGTTTTTTCCAATCATCATCATCATTGTCATCTAGATTTTGACAGTGAAACATGGAGTACAAATAATTTAAATGGGGACTTGCCAATGTAGTGTGATTACACAAGGCCGATCATCTTCACACGCATCACATCCCGTGGGACAGCGAAGACATTCAAAAGCGCCATCTTGATCATACAGCGTCATGTCATTCTGTGAGTATTGTGACCCAAAAAAAGAAAAAAACATTTTCATTAGTATTTCATTCCCATCCACAATTCAACTTTCTCTCTCTCTGGCTTTCTCTTGCTTTCTCTCTCCTCACTCTCACTTTCACTGAATGAAGGAGAGAGAAAGCAAGATCTCGGGAAATCTGGGAAATCATCCATGAGGGTTTGTCGTATTTCTTCGGTGCTCATCTCTCGCTCTCTCGCGTCCCCTTATCTTTCTTTCACTTCAAGTCTTTCCTCGTCACACCCTCCGACAAGACTCGAGGAAATTAATCAACCAACTTACAAGGTACTTGGCGTGCGGGCAGGCGGTCGGTTGACTTTTGACCTATAAAAACATCCAAGGGCGCATACATTTCCAACGCACGCACACACGCACACATAGGCATAACACACACAGCAGCCAAAAACCCTGAACATTTCCATCTGTTTGAGGAAATTGCACAAGTTCTCCTTCGCTCCTCTGCTCTCCTCTACAGTGCTTTGGTGTAGTGTGTGTGTGTGTTTGTGTGAATGGGGATGAGAGTGATGGCAAGGGAAATGCCGTTTAATTGTACATGTTGAGTTGAGGTTGAGGTTGACGTTGAGGATGGAGAGAAAGTCGTCATGTAACAAAATAAATGGTTTCCTTCCACTCTTTTCCTCTCATTCTGCTTTCTCTTCATGTCCATCGTGACAAGGACCAAAGGAAAAGGAATCATAATACGATAATAATAATAATGTTAAGGAATCAAAGTCAATAGTCACAAAATACAGATAGAAATGTGTGACGACAAGGGGAAAGTCAATAAAACTCGGGGCTATTGTGAAATGTTGAGGTATATTGATAAACTCCCTGCATTTGTACGATAGGTCTATTTGCACGTGTTTGTGTGTAAGATTTTATGGATATTTTTTATACGTGTAGAGAAAGTTGGATGGAGCCGTCATAAATTTTATTGAATGGACTTTGATTTTCACAACTAAGGATAAAAATGTGAAGTGTGGTGTCCTTGTCGTGGGTTCGTTCCCTCTCCTTTTTCCCCCCTTTAGTCGTCCCGTATACGAAGGACTAATTTTTAAAGGGAAATAGAGGTGTTTGTTGTGTGTTGTGTTGTGTCATGCAATGTGCTTGTGTGTCTAGTCTCTGTGTGTAGACGAATTTGTGTGAAAGATTTGACGTGTGTACCGATGGAGGTAGAAAGACGGGGAGAGCGTTGGAAACCAAGGGAAAAAAGGTTTAGAGTGACACGAAGCTGATGAATCAAAGTACTTTCCCTCTTCTTCTCCTTCTTCTTCTTCTCTTTTTTTTCTCTCTTTTTCTCTCTCCTTCTCAATATTTTTCAAAAGAGAAATGGGACCATATGGCATTTGGCGTGGGTAGAGAAAGAGAACGAGCGAAAGTAAGTTTGTATGTATACATAATATGTGTGTGAAGATGCTTTTAGGGATTTTAAGGAAGAAAAAAAAGGAGGAAAGTGTTAGGGAAAGGAGACGGAGAGTTGGATAGAGAGAAAGAGAGAGCGAGAGAGAGGGAGAGCGAGAGAGAAAATGTGTAGAGAATGGGTCGAGAATATCCGCCATGAGGAACATGGAATTTCCTTTATAGAGCTTTTTTCAATAGTTTTGTGTGACAATGCCATTGAGCTGGCTAGAGCCAATATTTACGATTGCAGATGTAGGAAATGTTGGCAATATAAAACAAGATATTGCTACAAGAATTCCAATGGAGCTCTGCCGAGTTCTGACTCTCTTTCTCTTTCTTTCCCTCTCTCTTTTACTCTCTTTCTCTCTCTCTCTTTCTTTCCCTCTCTCTTTTACTATCTTTCTCTCTCTCTCTCTCATTCCCTCACTTCCTCTCGTTCACTTTCACCAAACCCATCCGCCATACACGATTCGCAATCCACCATCCATCCACTACGAAACTAAACTCACCATAAGTTTTTTTTCGTACTCTTCCTCAAGAACCGTCCCGTTGAAGTACTTGAGTGGTGAAGAAACATTTGGGAAATAAAATCCCACTTGGCACTCACATCGGTAGCTCCCGCGACGAAATCCAAGTCCTTTGATGGGAACACACTGCAACACACGGAAAAACAAAAAAAAATGTATAAAACAATTTACGGAGCATTCAAGTACTCACTCTTATTCACACAAACACACACACATACACAAACAAACACACAAACACCAGTACTCACAACTCAACTATCATTGAAAGCAATCCCTCTCTCTCTTTCTCTCACTCTCAACTATCACTACCAAACCCACCCTGGCTGACTAATCATCCCACTCAAAAAATCAACCAACCCAAAATATAAAATGAAAAAAAGACACACTTTCCCTTTCACCCCTTCAGTTTCTCTTTCCTTTCTCACCTTCCACAACATTTTCCCTTCTTACCAATTAAATGGATGCACTCTCTCTTTTGTGTCCTACTTATACGCATTGCCTCTCTCTCTTTTCGTTTTTTCTTTAAAATGAATCTGTTTGGAGGGGATTTCTATTGGAATTAATTAAGAGGATAGAAAATGTTTTATTTGTTCCTGGATGAGTATTTAGTTGAATGGTAAAGAGGAAATTAGTTTTTGGGTCTTACCACTAACGATTTGTTCCTGCAACAGATGGAAAATAAAATGTATGTAAATATTACTCGGTTTCCTCTTTCTCTTTCCCTCTTTCTCTCTTTCTCTCGCCTGCTTTCTCCATGTGGGCTGTCACGGGCAAGGAAAACTTTCTCACAGAGGGAAATTACAGAGAAAATCCAACTTTTAATTTAAACACGCAGAGAAGTGCACATTAACTTTCTCGACACGCAACTAGAAAGCCGTAGCCGTTAATTAAAACCATTTCTGAGCTCAAGCTACGATCTAAAATCTACAGAAAATACGGCAAGAGGAGGAAGGCAAGAGAAAGAAGAAGAGGAGAATGCGCTTCTGTACTTACGCACACCAGTCCCACACTCTCTTTTCCATCTCTCACGTCTCCATTTCTCCTCTTACTCGTTTGCTCGCTCTTTTTCTCACTTTCTCTCTCGCTCTCACTCTCTTTCTCTCTCTCTCTCTCTTCCTCTCTCAGATAACAACAAACAGACGGGGAAAAGGGGGAAAGTATTTCCGCCTAGCATGCTTACAACCTATTTTTCACAATCATCTCTCGCCTTGGAGCTAGAAACAGCCAAGCTGAGCGGAGCCATAAGCAACCTGTAAGGAATTCCTACCACCATCCCATTAAATCCAGCCTCACATACATATAAACTTGCTCACTCTCTCTCTCACTCGCTCACTCGCTCTCCGTCACGAGGAAATACGTACACGATCCTCACTTTTCCATTCAAATAATAAATTTACTTTCGCATCTTTGATTTCCAATCTATCCATTTCATCCATGTACTCCTTTTTTTTGAATGTGGAGTTGAAGTTGAAGTTGGATTGTTGGGGTGTTTTGGGGGAGGGGAGAAACGGCGAACCGAACGACAAACGACAAGGACGGCATGGATTTTCCCTTTTGTATTGGATTGGCATAGAAGAGAAACGACGTAGAAGTCTGACAAGTTCATGAATGCTGATTTGAATTTGGATTTAGATTTGGACGTTAGAGTTTTTACAGTTTTAATTTGAGAAGGGCGACTTGTAGACGAAGAAGAAGAAGAAGATGAGGATGAGGACGAGGACGGCAACGACGATGGAGAAGGAGAAAGAGAAGGAAGAAGCTGGATGATCGGCATAACATGGAGCCACTTAAGAATATGAGGGAAGCGTAATTGATTTGGTTTCATCCTCCTCCAGTTTCTCATTCTCCTTCGTCTTCACTCCTGCTGCTTCTACTTTACTTTACTTACTTTCTCCTGCCTCCCTCCTTTCTCTTCCTTTGCTTTCTCCACTGTTCAACATGTTGCAATCAAGATTGGAATTGGAAAGACAGAGAGTGAGAGTGAGAGAAAGGGAGAGAGAGAGAGAGATATCTTAGAGAGGAGACGGCTGGATGCGGGAAGAGAAGGGAACTGAACAAATTTCTCGTCTCGCAAATATCATTGCTGGGGTTGTAGTCATCGTTCTCGTCGTTCTCGTCTTTCTTGTTGTCCTCTGTGTAGTTGAGCAAGTGTAGATTGTCCCAGTGCAGTGGAACAAAAAGGAGTAAGTTGCGCAGATACAATCAGGATACGGTGATCAAATAATAAATTTCCCCGTGCCAAGTTACCTGACTCTCTCTCTCTCTCGCTTTCTCCTCTCTCTTCTTTCCTCGTTCTCTCTCCGTCTCTCTCTCTCTCTGCCTCTGCCTCGCTGTCTGTGTACCTTGTGCAAGCTCAACTGTAACTAGACCCATGAAATACCTAACGGAGCATGTTGTTTAATTTCCGTTCCTCGTCCAGTCTCCCTTTTCCTCTCGTGTCTCTCTCTCCTTTCTCTCTCACTCACTTTCAGTCCCAGTCAATATCAACTGTTACGGAGAGAAAGGGAAAGTGAGATGAGGGAAACTGGTACAAAGTAAACTTCTCAGCTCCTGTACGTCGCAGATCGAGGATGTGGATGCGAAGCAATAGGAACATTTTCATCATCATCTACCCAGAGAGTTCCTCCTCAACTCATATAAATGCACACACATGCATATTCCATCATATTCCATATCCCATTTTCTCCCTTTCTCTTCCATACGTTCTCTGTCCCTGTGATAAGTCTGAACGAACCAACATTGACTATACAAATACAATCGCACGCACACACGCATACATACATCCACACATCCACGTACTGTACACCACAACTCAGTCAGCCAGAACATTCAAATCAAACCTTTCTCCAAAAATATTCTCTCTATCTCTCATTCTCTAGCTATCTCGCAAAATTCCTCGAGGCTGCTCCATCGCATTCTCGCTCGAACGAGATGTAGAACAAGAAGGAGAGAGGATGAGAGAAGGGATTCTTCTCTCTCTCTTTCTCTCTCTCTCGTCTTCTCATATTCATATTCACATTCACACTCACACTTTATCATGTGTCACATATTGTGTTACCTTCGTGGTGGCATTTTTGCACTTATCTGATGCTGCAAAGATGTTCAGCTCCGTTGAATTTTCGGGTAGTGGGCATTGATCTATGTCTACCCTCCTCAAATCGATATCGATTCCACTGGTTCCCCTGTCAAAAACATATAAAAAAAATATCCATCATATAAAAACCTTGATAATCCGTTGCTGCGTCATGCCTGTAGAACACATACACACAGAATTTCTCCTTCACTTTCACATGCTCACATCACATATTGCCCAAGTCGAGCTCACACATCTGTTCACGCAAAGACACAAGGACACATGTACCACGTACAATGTACAATGTACAATGTGTCATGAACTTGCTTTATGGACGGGGAGACGACATTCAGATGGATGAGGATGCGGATGGAAATCGGATATCTATCGAATATTGTTGTGAGCATGTGAACATGTGTATCAATTAGTTCATCATCTTGCCAGTTTTATCTTTATCCTTCACATACATCCCTCCCAAGAAGGAGTAACTTTCTCTCCATCCAAGAAACCAAATTGGAGGAGGATTGAGATGAAAACAAGTGAAGGAAAATTGATTGTGGAGGAAAGAAAGACGAAGGATAAGAAGATGAAGAAGAAGAAGAACAAGAACAAGCAGGGAATTAAAATCAAGGACTGATAGTTTAAACAAGTGTGTAGAAATCAGTGGGTAGAAAAAGCAAAGGAGACATAGACAGAGACAGAGAGAAAGACAGAGAGAGAGAGAGAGAGAGAAGGAGATGGTGAAAGTACAAGGTAAATCTTGCTGTCAGATTTACTGCTCGTTAACTGAATTAGATGCGTCTTGTACACCCATTCAGTGTATTCAACTTGTACAGCCGTCGTCCTGCATTGTGCACGGCTGCTCAGACAAAGGGCACAACTAATTTATGCCGATGGGTGAAACACACTTTCATTCTCTCTCTCTTTCATTTTCTCTCTCTCTCTTTTTCACTTTCTCTTTCTCTTACTGCACTTTCACTGACTACTCCAACTTTCTCTCTCGTTTGCTCCCGACCCCTCTTTCCCTCTTTCCCCCATCCCCACCCGAACCCCTCCCAACAACTTTTTATTCACTTTATCGAAATGAATAAATTATTCTACATGCACAAGTTTCAAGTTCCAGTGACTGGATAAAGTCATCCCATCATTTATCACTTCTACGTTTTCCCTTCTTCTCTCTTTCGCTCTCGCTCTCTCTCTCGCTCTCTGTTTCATTGTATTGCGTGTGTGTGTACGATTTTATTTATCTACACTTACCTGCAACATGTTTTTTTAACTACGTCATAAACTAATAGAATCGATATACATTTAGACATTTAGACAGACAGGCACACAGTCGGTCGACTGACTCTTCTAAAAGTCGAGTCGAATGTGTGTGTGTACACATAGAATAGACTGCAGACTACAAACAACAAACAACAGACATCATATATGGAAAATGTGTAACAAAAAGTCGATACGTCTGCAATCATAAACAGGAGTCGGGAGAGATTCCTGTCAGCCTGTCTGCCAGCCTGCCGTCATTCAATTGTTTGCTATTGTGGATTTCTCTCCCCCCCCCCTCACAATCCCCAGTCGGGAGTTCACATTCACATGAACATTCACATGAACAATAACATAACGTTACTTCTTCCCTTTCCATCTTAACTCAATGGTAGATATTGTCAACATGGAAATATCATAGCGAAAGAGGTAAGTAATAAATGGAAGGAGATGACATAGGAAGGGACAGAAATTAGGGAAAAGGCATAAAAATATGCTTGTTAACATTTTTGAGAGGTTGACATGAAACCGCCGTCCTCACCATCTCACAGCCAAAGTGAAATTGAAAAGCATCCACAAAACAGCTTGACGTCGGTTTAGACGCTAAAACTCTTGAATAATTTCGTTTTCATTATGTTTTTAGGAAGCGAAGCTGCCTACTGTCTTCATTTTGTCCGTCCGTCTCTCTGTCCGTCCGTCCGTCCCTCTTCCTATGCGTTAAGCATATGGAATTTTCCGTATGGTTAAGACATATCAGTCACGAAGGAAAGGACAAAATTTCCAACTCAGCATGGAATTGAACCTTGGGCGGATGGTTCGCAAGACCCGCTGCTTAGCCACTTGCCTACATAGGCACATGTGACACATGGGGTAGCTAACTCCTATGTACCGCTCGATTAGTCCCGACAGCGCCTGAAATTTTTCACTGCGCAGTTTTATCCTATGCTCCGCCCATTTGTCCCCTCTTGTCCCTTTTTGTCCTGCATCAGTTCCATTAGCGTACATATGTTGTCCTCTTTTGTCATTTTTGGTGGGAAATTCAAATAAACGTTTGACCATGGATTAGTTCTTGGGTCAATTGCTAGATGTCAGTGCATGTAATTCCCCACGAATAGGGAATTTCCACAAAATACCGGGATCGAATTCTCATCCAGCTGTCAAAATTTCTAGTTTTTTTCCATATGGTATAGTAGACGGACGGACAAAAGGAACAACACAGCTTTGCTTCCGAAGCCAACAAAGTGTTTTACTTTGTGGCGACCCAAAATTGTTACGAAGTAACAATATTTTTAACTTTATTCCATTTAGTTTTATATTTGTTCAAGTTAGTTGTGATGGAGTGAAAGGGAAAGAAAGAGAAGAGACACAAGTTGAACAGGTTGCATCTCATTCCCCAACTATTTCATGATGCAGGGAGAGAATTGTCAAGAAAGTTTTTGCATACAAAGTAGACCAGGTTGGTGGGTAGAGAGCATTGAAAGAATTGTGAGTATGTAATAAAATAAAATGAAATGAGACCCCAAGTCCTAAGCTCGCCATTAATATTAAATGGGAAGAGAAAGGAGGAAGAAAAAGGAAGAAGGGAAGAGAGCGAGCGGAAGGAAATCCGGTGTAGTTTGTTTTGTGCGTCTACAAACGCAAATGGTAAATCCTCTGTACTTTAAAATTCCTTGAAAATGATAGCAAGAGCCAAGCATAGGGGAAAAGTCACGTAAATTGAATTTCCAAAATTATTTTACCATTTGACTCGGTAATTCTCTTTATTTTTGTGTATTTTTGCCAAGCTCTCCTCATGAAAGACTCAAAGTAGTAAAAAGGAAATCTAGGGATAAAATAGAATTTAAAAATGAAAAGTTTTTTTTTTTTTATTATTTTGCGTTTGCCTCTTTATTTTTGAAGCTCATTTCTCTCATCGTTAGCAAGTTCACGTCTTGACTTTTTTTTCCATAGAATGGAGAATGGAGGTTCATGAATCTAGTTAAAAGACGAGAAAAAAAGGATCCGGGTTGGGAAAAGAAGAGAAAAAAGAAAGGATTTTGAGTTGGTAATAGTTGGTAGAGGGTAAGGAGAGAGAAGGAAAGTGAGAGGGAGAGAGAGAGAGATGGGAGATGAATGTACAGATAGTCAGATCATTATTTATTATTGAGGCCTTTATGAGAGAGGCTTTCAAAGACTTAGGAAAAGTGGATCTCTGTGTGCTCAGTGAGCTGGGGAGATGTGGCGATGCTGTCTCTCTCTCTCGTTCTCCATCTTCTCCTCGTGTTCCGTTGCCTGTTCTCGGTAAATGAGAACCCGTGAACCGCGTGACTCCACTCATCATAAGAACATGACGTAATACTAATCATAATATATCTGTAGTTATATAGCTAGCCATGTAACACTTGTTCATAATTCATCCCCCCTCTGAACTCCACTAATTCTCATGTCATATCCAACAATTATGAGTCCAACAACCAACTCCCCGAGAACCCACAACAAATCAATCCATCAAAAAACTCTTTCTCCTTCTCTTTCTCTTTCTCTTATCCTCCGTCAATTGACTTTGTACCAAACGAAGGAGAATTCCGTGGTTGTCTCTCTCCTCCATAAATAATACAGAATGTAAAGTAGTTTACATAGAGTCGGGTTGGAGTTGGAGATGAAGGGAATGTGAGAGGGAATTCTCATTCCAGGACAACAAACACAGTTCATTTTATAATTCATTTTCTACGATAAATAAAATTCCCCCTGGAAATTAAATGCATCCCAGTCTTACATTTAGTCACATGGAAAATCGAATCCAATGTTGACGGTGAAAAAACTCATAAACATTGTACCATTTTTCCGCCCATGTTGCATTTGCAAAATTGACAAGGACGACGACCATGGTCGTGCTCTGGCTTTGAATGTGGCACAGAAGCACAGAAGGGACATTGGGAGAGATAGAGTGGAAGAGGAACTTTGAACTTTGGTGGAGCATGTCTTTGATATTTTGAAATCGGGATTTAAAACATTAAACTCGTGAGCCAAAGTTCACCGCTCAAAGGGATGGATGGGGAATTGAAAAACAATTGATTTTATGGGTATGTGTGCATGTGTGTATGCGAGTGGAGGAGTTGATTTGGGTAACTCCAACGATTCAACGATCCAACGAGTGCTTTTGTCTGGTGTGAAGTTTGTCTGGAGTTTAGAGTAGAAGAAAGTGAAAGTATGCAGACTTTTCCTTGATAAGTGGTCGGAATGGAAGGAAACATGTTGATGTTGATTTGATGGTGGGCTGCTGGTAGTTTTTCCATTGACTTTCCCAGTCGTTTGTTACGGCTGTGATGGTCGGTGAATAAATCCAGTTTGTACGATATGCATCTCTCTTCTCTCTCCTCTGCATACCTATGTGTGTGTGGTGTTTTTTTTTGGAGGAGTGATTCTTCTCTTCACTGTTTTTACACACACAAACCATCTCCATTAAATTTCAATATGAATTCGTATTCAAATCACCCCAATAAATTTTCTATCCCTTTTCATTTCCTTTCTCCTCACTTCTCGCCACCACCACCACCACCACAAAACCTGAACATTCACACACGCTTTCCCTACCAATATTTTCTCTACTCAATGTTTTCAATTTGTTTGAATTTGAGTATTAACTACAGGGAAAAACATTGACAGATTTTTCAATGTATTGTATTGTATTGTAGTTGCATTTGGGGGAGGGGCGGGGGGGGGGAAGATTTTCCAAGTGAATCAATTTTCCTGTTTCTGTTTGTATTTGTATTTATATTTAAAATTCCGACTTTGGTTGTGTGCGTAATTAGGACTTGGATTGAATGTTGATTACAATATTTTTGTGCAATGATTATTTCCGAGTGTGTGCGTGGAGGAGTAGGAAGCGGAAGAGGTTGGAAGATGTGAAATGGAGGACAGACGGACAGAGTAATCCGAGTGAATTAACACAGTAAATGACGAGAGAGCTTATCGAGTGCCCGTGACTATTCAAACGTAAATGATTTTAATTAGTGAGAGTTGATGACTGAAATATGCAAGAGGATTTTAGAGTGGGAGTGTCCATGTATATAAACACATGTGTGTGTGTTTGTGTGTATGAAAATGGAGTTTTCTTTTAATCGTGTCAACTAGTGTGACATAATCAAGTTAGTCGTCGAGAATTTGGAATTTGGAATTCTTCTTCCGCTGGTGACACCCCAAACTAATTGCATTGACGTTCAGATAAATAGTGGAAATGAAATGAATGAAGCAGAGGAAATTCGAGAGGGAGGAGGAGGAGAAAGCAAATGAAGAACGTGAGAGGAGACGAGGAGAGTATTGGTGTTGGTTGTTGGTTACTAGCCGAATTTCGGTTGGAAGCACCTCGCTCACTCGCTCACTCACTCGCTCACTCACTCACTCCTTCTGTCACTATTACTCACTAAATGTGTTTGTGTCTCTCACGTTTCAGTATGTTTCAAATAAGCAAATAATCACAATGGCTAATGCTAATGTCATTAAATTCTCAGCATCCATGAAACCATTAAATATTTTATGGCACTTTAAATACAAAATATCCGAGAGAGCTCTTTCTCTCGCAATCTCTCTCAGTCAGTCAAATACAAATACAAATACAAATACAAATACAAATACAAATACAAATACAACTACAGATACAAATACACAAATACACGTCAAGAATATCTACAGGAAGAGACATGCAAGAACAAAATGACAAAATTCATCTCATCTCATCTCGTTACTGTTTTACATGGTTACTCTCAATACAATTTCCATCCTCAACCTGTGTGTCCATTTTAATTATTTAATTATCCCGGGACCCATAATCATAATCGCAATTATACATATTTAATCCCATCTTCAGATGATTTGATAAGGGGGAGAAACCAGAGAGAGGGGGGAAGATTCACTTGACACAACATGTTGAACCCATCCCAAAATCCTAATACTTATACTAATATTAAGCTCTATGTCACGCTCTCATTCCCTTTCTAATAAATCCCACAGAGGAAAGGGGAAAAGGAGTCTACAGAGTACAAACAATGTACAAAAAATTGACATGCGTTAAACGGAGGAGAAGCTAGAGGCCAATCGAATCGACATTTGACATTCGAGAATCGCTAGAATATTGACTGTCTGTCTGTCCGTCTGTTTGTCTTGAAGTAGTGTGCCTTTCTCTTGAATTCCCTTTCATTCGACTTGAATTGTAATGCAGAAGAGAGATGATCGTTTATTTATGGTTATGGCCTTTGGTGCAATCCGTAATGAAAAGAAGAATGAATGTGTTGTTGAGGAGAGACAGACAAAGAGTTTTTTTTTGGGGGGGAAGACGCTTGAGCGGACGGAGAAAGCATGAGAAAGGAGAGAAATAGAGAGATGGGTCAAAAGTTGTATATATAAAATCTATTTGAAGACGGAGAGAGAGAGAGAAAGAGAAAGGGAAAAGACTTTATTATCAGATGGAGGAATAAGGAGGAAAAGGAAAAGATTGATTCATGGGAGGATTCTACGACTACGAGTGCCTGTAAAAATTGGCGATTTGTATGGTGCGAGTGTGTCTGACTCCAAAGACTCCGTGTGTATGTGTGCAAGAGGAATAGGGAAGAAGAGAAAGCATATGGTCTGTGGAACTGACGATGGGAGAGAGAGAGAGAGACTGGGGAACAACTCTCTGTGTGTGGAACAGGAAAAAAATGGGGGAGAATCATAATACGCTTTCTTGGATTCGAATTCGAAGACCTCCCAGCCCTTTAATATTTATTTAGGATTTCATGGGGAAATCGAAGGCTTATCTTAATCCATATCTTTTGTAGCATTTCTTTAGCCCAAGACAGAGCGGAGTGGAAAAAGAGAAAGGGGAAGAAGAAGAAGAGAGAAAAGGAGAAGGTGAGTGAGTCTATTCAAAAGCCTCCTTTACTTTAGTTTACATGCACATGCACACATGCACACATGTACACAGCGATGAAGATGGCGAAGGAGGGAAATATCCACAGAACAAATAAGGGATTCGAATAAGAATGCGCGAGTGAGTGGAGAATAAGGAGAATAAAGAGAATGAAAATGAGATGAGGAGACGAATGGGAACAAGTAGTCAACTGTTTCTATCTGTTTGTGTGTCTGACATGAGACATACAACGGGAAGTACGATACGATTTGTAGGAAGAAGGAGAAAGTGAACGAGAGAATTGTGAAATGGAGACGACTCAAGTCTTCTTGTTGTTGTTGTTGTTGTTTGGGAAATAAAGTAATTAGGAAAGGATGTCTTGAGGGAGTTGCTGTGACTAATAAGCTTACTCTTCTCCGGCTACTTATTCTATTAGCCGCACCTCTATCCGTCTCCTTCATTTAATAATTACAATTATAATTTTCCTTGGGGAAACATTCAGTTCAGAGGGTGGGAAGACAAGAGACAAGTACAGAGCACAACATATTATTTTGAAAAAAAGAGGAAATAATAGAATGGACAAAGAGAAAGAGAAAAGGGGGTGCGCTTACTTGAAGAAATAGTGTCCATCGCCATAGCCAAAGAAAGGGACGGTGTAAGTCATCATCCAAATGTTCCCACCACCACAATCAAAATACGGTTTGCTCCACTTGCCATCATCATAGGTCACGTTCAAAATCTCATCTTCAATTCGATCCGTGTGCGTTGACTCGTTGAATGTGTACGAATTAAATCCTGCAATTAACAAAGAACCAACCACTCCGTGTTAATTCAATCTCTCATTCCATTCCATTCCATTGTATTGTCTTGTAGTTTCCCTACAATCTTCTCTCTCTCTCACGTACAATGAACAATACTCAATGCCCAATGTATAATGAATGTGTGTGTAGCTGTAGATACTCGACTCATATCTCTCGAGAGCTCATGTAAAACTCACTGCAAATCTATACGAATAAAACTTTAACAAATCCTCTCTCTCCTCCTCATTCTCCATTTCCATTTCCACTTCTATTCACTGAATATTCACAATATTTCCCCACCTCTCCCCACCTCTCCCCCAACCATCAACCACCACCACGCTCTCTCTCTCCTACAAGCTCGTGGCTTAATCTCATACAAATGAATGTGTAGACACATCCAACTGGAATTACACTCAAATTCATCATTTCTTCATGTACTATCAATTATGAGAGGAGGAATTGGAATCGGAAATGGAAATATATAGAAGAAGTAATAGCAATAGCAACAGCCATAGAAATAAAAACAACCCACATCCATCAACTATCTAAATATGAAATGAAAAGGGAAATACAAGTTTGAGTTGCATCAATTATACATTTTGATTAGTCTATGGACTTTTTATTCCATTGTCCACAATCCACAATTCACTCTTGCCCACTTTTCTTGTGCCAAACAGCCAAACATAACAAGCAACCAACGAAAAAACGAACGAGCCCACGAACAAACACACTGTGAGCAACTCAATGAATTCGAGAACGAGAAGAGAGAAATATTGAATTTCCCTTTGTTAGCTCCATAAACTAAACAAAATGAAGAATAGAGAGAGACACGGACTGGAATCAATGTGAACATGGACGAGCACATTATTTTCATACTTTAATTATACTGGCCATTCATTATTAAAACTCTTCTTTCTTTCCTCTTTCCTTCCTTTTATCTCCTCCCCCCAACCCCCTCCCCCCGGAATCATTGAGCACGTGAATGCGAAGGAATCCATTTGAGGGGAGGATAATTTATTCAATTGTTAAGCTGATGTGAAGGCATATTTCAAGAGCACTAGTTGAGTTGAGGTGTACAATGTACATTGTACACTCAACAGTGTACATGGGAAAAGGGAAAAGAGAACGAGAAGAAATGAGTGAGTGAGTGAAGGAATGGGGGAATGGGGGGAATGGGGGGGAATGAGTCTACTAAATCCTCGTTCCTTTGTGTTCAGAGTTTTCTCTACAGGAAGTAATTTTCAACCTCCAGCTCTTTCTTTCTCCCAGCCTCTCGCTTTTTCTACATATTAGTTTTTATTTTATCCATTTTAATTATCTGGAATGGATTCTGAATCCACAATCTAGGATCTACATCGTGTTTTCCATATCCATACTCTCTCCTCTTTTGTGTGTGTGTGTGTGTGTGTGTGTGTGTGTGTGTGTGTGTGTGTGTGTGTGTGTGTGGGATATTCTAGAACTTTCTCTTTCCTCCAACCTCGACCGAATGCCTCCAGTCCTTTTCAAACTAAGGGGGAGAAAACTAGAGGAAAAGTACAATTCGGACAAATTTTTTATGTGTGTTTTTTATTATTATCAGCCACATCATCACATTTTCCCCTTTCCCCTATTTTTTTTTTTATTTTCTTTTGTCATCGCTTCGTATTTTCCCCATTGAGAAATCCAATGTGTGACGCAGAGAGAAAAAGAGAGAGAGAGAGAAAAAGAAGAAATGAAATGAATTGCCATTTTGTTGAACATGGAGAAAATGGTGAGTTTGTGGTTGTTGGGTATGAGGAAATCTGACGTTTTCTCCTCATTTTTGTACTTTGGAGGGTCCCAGGGAAATGTAAAATAGGTATAAAATAAAATAAAGAAATGTATGTGTGTGGGATTTGTTTTTGTATGTGTATTTATTTTTGTATTAGCAGATGAACATGGACATGATGGTGGTGGGGGGAGGGGGAATGGAAGAGGGGGGAAGGAGGGAGGGAGGGGATTGTTGTTGCAATTGCAGAATCTTGGAGACGGGGGATTCTAGAGTTGTCTTTTAGAGTTGGTGCAGAGCACAATAAATTCTAATCCGACTCTGGACACCTTTTATTTCCCCTACGAGCTCATTATCGTAAATCTTCCATGTTCCTTCACTTTATTTCCACTAAAATTACGTCCGAGGCCATCCAAAAACCATAGCTTTGTTAAATATTAAACAATGTAAGATTCGGAGTGAGTGGGTAGTTCGTAGTTTGAGCTTCAGTTTCAGTTTTTGTCGACCTCTATTTGTATCCACCTGAGCATACGGTTCAGGGTCGTCATTACAGTGGCAACTGCAGCACACAACTATACAGTCAGCAGTAAAGAGGGGAGAAATTGTGTGTCTGTGCTCTGCCTTCACTTTGACTTATGAGTTTTGAGTTTTTCCGTCTGGATGTGGATGAAGTGAGCGAGAGAGAGAGAGAGAGAGAGAGAGAGAAGAGAGAGAGGAAGAGAGATGAGCTCATGCTTCATGGCGTCTCCAACGATGGAGAATGATGCTGGTTCTTTAGCCAGGCAAATAACCATTGAACAAAAATTATTAGCCACTTATGTAAAATGAATTAAAAAGATATGAAGTCAAATGATCAACTTGAAACTTTGAATGGTTGCCAGAGATATGGAGATGATTAAAAACTCGTACGTGACGGGACCAACAATCACACAATGTACATTACGGGCATCATGAACCACCACCAACCGCCTTCATCAGAAATTCCCGTAAGAGAGAGAGAGAGACCAAACGCACATGTTCTCCTCGTCTTTCCTGATCATGAACATGATGGAGAATTTATCTGCATATATTTTATGGAGGGGGGATAGAAAATATGAAGGGGCAAGTGGGAGTAAGTGGGGAATGGAGGGAAGGTTGGTTGACTGAGTAAGAGTATTCATATTCATGGGGACGGTAGAAAGAGATAGAGATGATGTGAGACTTTAATTAGGCTCATACAGCTCATGTGTCAAGTATTTGAGGAGCGAAAATGGAAAAGTTGATGAGGAGAGGAAACCAGAGAGAGAGAAATGAAGAGCCAGAGAGAGGGAGAGACAGAGAGAGAGAGAGAGATGGACAAAAAAGTACAGAAACAAACTCATGATTCAGCCCAAATCCAAAATTCAGCAACTTTCACTTTTGTCTTTTGTCTACATCAGCATTTTAAAACTTGTAAACTCCCGCTCAACTTGTATTATTATTATCAAGAGTTTTTACTTGACGTTCCTCCACATACTCCACTATTAATTTCATATTTCATATTGCCATTCCCACAGAATAGAACACCATGATTTTCTCTCTCCTCGTTTTTTTGGTTACAACAAAAGCCCCAGCCAAGTCCTCATTCACTCATTCGCCCGCTTGCTTCCTCGCTCGCTCGCTCACTCACTTAGCCCATCATCCATAAATACTTGACTACACACACATACGTAACTCATACACAATCCGGACTACAAACACTGTATATATATATATATACACACACACGTATGTAGCCCGTGAAAGTATTTCGAAATTATTTTCACATTACCTCCAATCTCTGTCATATTTCATTTGGAATTTGGAAAGGAACAGCCAACCATAATAACTTGATCGTACTCTCGCTCTCTCTCTCTTTCTCTCTCATCCCTCCTGCAAGAAAGGTCAAGAGTCAAGAAGGGTGGAGAATTGACATTGTCATAGGATTTGGAGGGAAGGAGGGGGGTCGGCAATTAATTAATGATTCATTGGTGACGGAGAGAGAGAGAGAGAGAGAGAAAGAGAAAGAGTGAAGCATTCTCTCTCTTTTCCATCTTTAATTCATCAGTGTAAATTCTAAATTCTAAAGTATAAAGAGGAAAAGTGAAAGTTGGCTGAGGGGAAGAGTGAGAGAAAAGGGGAGGGAGACAGAGGAGACTCTTTTGGAATTGAATTTCAAAACTGATTTCACACTCTTTCCCTCTTTCACATCTTCTCGCCAAATTAATTCAATTAACTTTACATGGCAATAAATTATGCTGCTCTCTCTCTCTTTCTCTCTCTCTTCCGGCTTCATCCTCCATCTTTCCCTGGTTGACTACTGGATGGAATGAAGAAGGAGCATTTAGCATTTAGAATTTCTCATTTACTAGTGAAGAGCGAACATTCACATTTTACCATCAACACAATTCCATGTAGCTGACACTCTGCATAAACACACACACTTTCACTCCTTGCATATATACAAATATCCGTACATGGAAAAGATCTTTCTCTCTCTCTCTCTCTTTTTCTCTCTGTCTTTCCGTGTCTACGAATTTTTGGAATAGTTACAAGAGGCAAGAGAGCCAACGATTAGAGATGGAAAAGGGACAAATCATCATTGAACGAAATTCTCTCTCGCCATTCTTGACAAGTTGAAACAATCTAATCCCCTAATAATTAATTCAATTTCATTTGAAAGGAAGCCAAAAAGAGAGCGAGTGGGAGAGAGAGAGAGTTGAGAGAGAGAGAGAGAGAAATTGCATGGACGATTATTCCATGCCAACTTACACACAATTCACAATTTACAACTCACTCGAAACGTCCGAGTCCAATTTCAATTTGTCTTCTCCACTCAAATTCCGATTTTGATTCGAATTTCTATTCTTCATTTAAATTTGGAATTATCTTTTGCGCCCCGTGGCAAAGGAAACGTGGAGATGAAACAATCACCGAGTCAGACTCAAATTGACCTCTTCACATCAAATTATTCCCATTTCCATTCCCGTCGTCGTCCTCCATTTAATTATGAATGGAATTTACAATTTACAATTCCAAATCTACAATCTGCAATCTGATATTTATACCATTTAGAATTTAGAATATGGGATTTAGGGTTCAGAATGGCCGGCGAGAGAAACAAATAACAAACGAAAAAGGAGAGAAGGAGAGAACAAATAGGAATGGAAACGTGGCTTATTTGGAGAGGGTTCAAGAGATTCGAAACTCGTTCCTGCTCCTGACTATTCGACTAATGACATGTGATCAAAATGTGAGGACAGATGTGCACCCGTGACCGCGTGTGTTTTCTATTTCCCTTCCCCCCCACCCCATTTCAACGTTCTCCTCGTCTTTTGCTCGTGGTTTTTGTGGGTTTGTGTGTGGAAATGAAACGGAAAATCCGAGGGAGAGTGCTTCATCGAGGAGAACAAATCGAGTATTTTGTCAGTGAGAGTCATTTTGTGGGTCTGTTTCTCTTCCTCTTCTTCTTTCTCTTTCTCTTTCTCTGTTTTCCCCGTGTGTTGTGTTGTGTTGAGTTGGGATTGGGATTGGGATTTGGACTGGGACTGGGCAACCACAAGGAGGAATACTATGGTATGGCAAAGGAGAGAGGCGGGCTTGGATGTCTCACTCTGTTATTAACGCTTCACTTCACCATTTCCTCCACCGTCAACTCAATTCAGGGAGCCGATTAGAAACAAATGACTTCCCTACCTACCCAAAACCATCCACCATCCACCTCCTTCTCTTTTCCTTGTTCTCTCCTCGTCTTGGGGTTTTGTCAACTGTCAAGGATGGATCCCACTGTTAAGTCCCCATCAAACATAACACATCTCCCACCAAAAGAAATGAGAGAGAGAAAGAGAGAAAACAACAAAAGGGGAAAAGTCTCACGTTGAAATTCAAGATCGGAAATTCGCAAAAGGAATCCAGGAAGCCGGGTAGAAAAGGAAAGTGGAAACTGCTAAGAAATAACCAATAGCAACAACCAAATCATCATTTGCTCATTTTATGTGGATGCGTCTTTGATTCCTACATCCATGTGTGAGAGTCTGACTTCTCTGAGTTTGTAATCCTATTACATTACCCACTTTTTATATCCCAATTCCGACTCAAGGTGTTCTCTTTCTTCCTTTCTTTTTTCCTTCCTTCCTTCCTTCTTTCCTCACTCCTCAAAATCGAAGAGAAAGGGAAAAAAGGGAAAGAAAAAAAATGAAGAGAAGTAAAAAAAAAAAAAAAACTTGAGAGGAATGTTGCATTAAGCATTGAACTTGATCCGTGAGCGAGAATCTCATGAGGAATGGCTCGAGTCTCGAGTCTTCCTATCACATCCACAAGTCAAACGCATCCACATTCATCCATCCATCCACACACACAAAACTTTCTCTCTCGTCCTTTCTCTGGCTTTCACTTGCTTTCTTTGAGGCTCCATGTTGGTCTGTCGGTCTCGTCATGACAAATACGAAAATTCATGAAAGAAAAAAAAATGAGTGGAAGAAGTCGAGGAGAGGGAGAAGAAGGAGGAGGAGGGGAAACAAACGGAGGGGAAACAGAAAGAGGGTTTTTTACATTCGGAATTCTAAACTTTAATGGCTCTTGAACATTTTACTGGAGAAAGAGCAGGAGCAAAGAGCTCGTGAATCCTCACAGTCAACCTCTCTCTGTCTCATGCTCACACTTTCTCTCATTCACCAAATATAAAAAATATCCTAGAGATATCCAAACGGCTTACAAAATAATGGCATTTTAAATGAACACTATGAAACTTTTACTCTCTTTTCCCCTGTTTCTCTCTGTGTTTTCTCTTCTCTCTCTCTCTGGCTCTTGACTCTCCAACTTAAACCTCTGAGGGTTCACACAAATGCTTTCTCTAAATTTTTAATTTCCCGCATTCCCCTCAGTTAACGCCATTTCCAATTGCCATTGCCAATGCCAACGTTCCTCTCTCTTTTTTTATGTTTCCTCGTCTTTTGTCTTTCTTGGTTTTGTAATGTCCAATAAAACTCCGTCTGTCTTAATTCCACAATTCGCAATTCCAGGATGCTATAGTATTTATTTGAGATTGTCAGTTCCAAGGGAAAATTAAAAGTTTTGACTCGCTGTTCAGTTCAAGTTAATTACATTTGGAAATGTTATTCGAGTCATAGTTTGTTTGCTATTCCTCATTTTCATTCATCTCTTGTTTTTCTTCCACTGTATCATTTTCTTTAATTACAGCAAACAGCGTGGAAAATATTATTATTATTTTTATGAGATTCCTGGATCTCTCGCTCTCGCTCTCACTCTTCATTTTGAATTATTATTCTGGATTCCAATTCCGAATCCTCGTACAAGCTAATTGAGACATGGGAAATGAAGAATGGAAAATGCTGAGCACTCAAATTTCAACGTGAATGACTTTGAAAGTTGGATGTGATGTGAAGGGAAAGGAAGTGAAATGAGGGCACACACACCCGATTTTAATTTTAGTAGAAATGTATAGAGATTTTCAAGCTGGTTTGTTCAGTGTGTTGTGTTCTCTTTCCATGTCTTGTGTGTGTGTGTGTGTGTGTGTGACTTGGTGAATGAGTTGGGAATCATAATGATAATCCGAGGAGGAGGAGGAGGAGGAAAAGACGTGGATATTTGATGTTTGTCTGTGTGGTTGGTGTAGTTTGGAAAGTGAGTGGTGAAAGAGTGTCCTTGGACACATTTTGTACGGTTATAAAGTGAGGTTTTCCATTTCCAGTTGTTAGAGTTTTATTCACTCCATGACAAATGACACACACAAAGAGGACGTGCTTGGTTACTCATGCACTCCACGCACGGAACAACTTTTGTCATAAACTTTGACTTCCATCTTAGTCAATTGTCCCATTCTCCGATTCTCCAATTGTCCAGCTTTCTCTCTTTCTCTCTTTCTCTCTCTTTCTCTCTCTTTCTCTCTCTTTCTCTCTCTTTCTCTCTCTCTCTGTACATACGCAAATGTAATAATAATGTAATAATGTGGGTTGATGGTGATGGTGTGAAAATCCATGATAAAGACGCCATCCGACATCCTGTAAACTAAACATTCACTGTAGATATCATATCGTATACGGATACAGTTATTTTCCTCTCAATATCAAATCCAAACGTGTTTGTGGGATAATTTCCTCTATAGACGACACCGAATAAAATGAAATGAAATGAAATGAGTGAGTTTGACAATACACTCACACTCAGTTTAGTTATTTCAAATTGGCTTTATACGAGCTCAGGGATCAAATACAAGTAGCAATAGAGAAGAGAGAACGAGGGAAATAAAAAGGCTATGAAGAAAAATGTGATAGAGTCTTTACTTGACTTGACTTTCCTCTTCTTCTATACTTTCTCCATGTTCTCTCTGTATGTATTCGGGATTCAGGATTCAGGATTCTGTATTAGGATTGTCCGTGGACATTGCACATTGAACATTGTTAAAATCTAAAAGACACCAAAGCTCCCACTCTGAAGAGGAGACTGTTGACTCTCTGTACACATACAGACAGAGTACAGAAAATACATACCAACGGATATCGAGTGTAAATGTGGAAAGCTCTTTGCACTTTGCAATTTCATTCCGTCCGCCTGTAAACTTAGCCCGAGAGTAATGTAATAGCTTAGCGGAGGTGTAAAGGTGTAATGTAGTGTAATGTGACCAGAGGAAAATTCCCCTCTCTCACTCTCTCTCTTTTCTCTCTATCTCAATCCAACTACCGACTACACGGAATCCCATCATATAATATAATATTGCTAATATAATGCATTGGAGATTGGGGATTTCCTCTCCCACTTTCCACTGTCGTCTACTGTCTTAGTCTTAAGATTCTCAAAACTGAAACTGGGAACTGGGAAACCAAAGCGAAAAAGAAAGGACATTTTGTGTATATGTATTATGTATCTGTATAGGGTGACGATAGAAAAGGAGAAAGAATTGGAATGGGTATGTATAGCTTTACCATTTACCAACTACCATTTACCATTTACAGCACTATCCAGTGGAAGAAAAGTTGGCCTTGGAGACCGACCACCACCACCGCCAGTACCACCAGCACCACATCTTATCCTTTCCTCCTATCGTATCGTATCGTTTTGTTCAATAAAGGTCGACAAGAGTGCCAAATGCCAAGTGGCTCACTTCCCTTGTCCTCTCAACTCCATTTATATACATGTAGAAACAAACTCCAAGTGACAAAATACTATACACACCACACACACACACACACACACACATAGAGTGAAAAAAATCCATGTGGAAAAGGAAAGCGAAAAGGAGGTGGACCGAAACCAAGAGACCACACACGATCATCATTGCCGCCCTGTAGAAAACAACCAGCCAATCCTCCCTTTGTAGTTTTGTTACATACATTTACCGTTTACGCTATATCAACTCGGTGCGGTGTACATATCTGTTTGTTTATTTTGACTCATTTTGTGTCCATGTCGATTAAGTCATAGAGACAAACTTCTGGAGAGAGAGAGAGAGTAAGCAAAGGAAATACACCGAGAAAGCCATATCATGCAAGTACTTATACAAGTGGGGGGTTTTTCCTATTACAAAACCACACTAGACCCATGCAAAACGAGAACACAAGTAACATTGAGGGAAGGGAAAGCAGTCGGTTTGCTTGTGATCAGATAACATTGAGGGACTTTCTTTCGTTCTCCAACAATTCGCAAGTAGTCTAGAGTCTATAGGAAATACCATATCTGTATAGAGCCGACGATACATACAAGTGGTCGAGAGCAGGTAGAAATTCAAGTCTAAATATTTTATACATACATACGGATACTTTCTATATCCTATCCCATCGTATGTACATGCATTTTCGGAAGAGAGGAAAAGTCTCATTTTTTTAAGGGGAAGGAAAAAGCTTCTTTTTTTAAGGAGAAAGAAAGAAGAGGAAAGTAAAGTGTGTGTATAAGTAATCTAATAAGCATTCACTCTATTGCTGTTTGTTGAAAGGCTGGGAAGAGAGAGAGAGTGAGAGAAAGCGAGGGGAATTGGGTAAACGATATATGAAGTCGTAACTTTATATAATAAACATGTGTGACTGAGTCTGGGGAAACGAGGAAACGAGGAAAAGAGGAAACGGGCAATGGACAGAAAAATACAAAGCCATATTGTATGTGTGGATGTACAGTGTAGGTACATAAGGGGAATAATATGAGAGTTGAGAGTGTCTGTAGTTCGTAGTTTGTAGTTTCATTTTTGGAGGTTGAATCGGAATTCGAATGTGTGAACACACACACACACACACATACTACCGAGTACATTGAGGAACATTGAAGATCTCCCCATGGTGTGTGTGTGTGTGTGTAGGTGTGGCTGATGTAGTTGTAGTAGAAAATCCAAATCCTTTTCCACATGCACATCAAACATGACGGTACACTGGGGTATTGTTACGACCAAAGCTCTATTACCCGCACACACTCACCATCCTCACCCTCATCCTCATCCTCCACTTGCACTCCCACCAGTCCCCATCAACTTGAACCATCCTGACCGTGACAAAACTTTACGCCTCTCTAGCTCTCGCTTTTATCATCAAAAATCTCTTTCTATCTCTCTCCTCACTCACTCCAGCTCCATGTTTTCCATTACATTTTCTATTGGAGAGCAAGTGGAAAGAGGCGAGAGAGAGAGAGAGAGGCAAGTGTGGACTACAGAAGAACTACAGTAAAAAGTGTACAGCGAAAGCGAGAGAGAAAGAGTTTTGGAGTCTTTGTGATCGTAAAGGCAATCTTGGTTGATTTTCATATGCAATTTGGAAATTAGGGCCTCATTTCTATTTCTATTTCTACTATCAAACTATCAAGTGTGAATTGTAAATTGTGTACAGTGAACCTCCACAAGATTTTCACTTCCCCGTACACTCAAGAAATGGCTATAAAATTTGACGAGGAATGCATGCATTTCCTAAATTTTCCGTACAGAATCTCAAATAAAATCCACCTCTCTTTCTTTCCTCCTTGTTTTTACATTTTTAAAATATGTACTTTGCTCAACAATCGAAATTTCTTCTACCTATTTTCACATGATCTCAAGGTTAAATATGAATATGATCAAAGGTTATTATTTCTAATGATGATGACAGAGAATTGATAAATTATACGACCGTAATTTCACAAACCTTTCTCGAATTTGGAATTCCAAATTCCAAATTCCAAATTTTGGAGTGGTTGTCGGAAATGTGTAGCACATTTTATCCTGTATAGTTTCTCGGTTCGTTTTACTCCCTCGCAATTATTATCATCATCCCAATTTCTAATATTATTGATGACTTAATGAAAATGAAAGGGAAACTAATCGTACGTAAACTGCTTTGGCTCAAGGTTTTATTAGGGACTTTGTGTGGCAGTCTCATCACAGATCTTCCATCATTTTTCCCTCCATGTGTGTATTTTAGAGAGAGAGAGAGCGAGAGAGTGAAAGTGAGAGTCTGTGGAAAGTTTCCGCCTCTATTTCCGATGAGTTTCCCCGGTCATAATTTACTTTTACAACCCTTGTGAAAACACATCAAATCCTACACACTCAACTCCAGTCTCCACTACATAGGGCATTTTGAATTTTGAAATTACACACAATCCACAGCTCAAAACAGTAAACATCAATTTTTGTATAAATGCTTTACATTTTACAGTGATAAAAGAGCCTTCTGTATTTTTTTGGATTAAAAATGTGGGACAAAAAAAAATGAAATCCTTTCCAAGATCCTCTTTCAATATTTTTTGACTTTAAAATCCGGGTTTGAATTATTTTGAATTTTGAATTTTGAGTTTTGGATATTTGGTATTTGGATTTGGTAAATCTGTTTTGGGGGACAAAGAGGAGAAACACGTTCACATTATAAATAAGCGATTATGATGAGCCTCAGAGAGAGAGCGAGAGAAGAAAGAGAAAGAGAGAAAGGATGCGGGAATTGGAGGGCAATGAATGGAGATTGGGTAAATTTGGGCTCTCCATGGTGTTTGAGCATTATTGTGTGTCATAGTGAGGAGAGTCGTGGAGACTATGGAGACTGGAGAGTGGAGAGTTTTTGGGATCTCCTTATACAAAATTCTCGTTGGTGGTTGGTGAGATCACAATGGAGAAAGACACGAGTCATAATTCATAAAGGAAAAGCGGAGAGCGAGAGAAAGAGAGAAAGAGAGAGAGAGAGAGAGTTCTTTCGTATATGGCCCGCAATGCATTTTCATCCCATCGCACTTTGTGCATATGCCTTGAGTTTGGAGTTTAGAGTTTGGAGTTTTTGGGTTGTAGGTTGGCCCCGAGAAAGTCTCTCATGGATATTGTCGAGAGTATAAAAGGAAGCCAAGCCAAGCCAAAGATGGAGAAGACAGAGAGAGAGAGAAAGAGAGAGGAGTCTGAATGGGACCTGGCTGTAATTGCGTGTGGAAACACTACCATATTTCATGTGATGCTATAAGCCATAACTTAGATGGCAATTACCGAGTAGGTCGTTTATCAAAAGTGCGAACCACGAGACTCCCCATATATGCTACACTACACTATAGATAGAACAGAGAGAAGGAGAGAAAGAAAGAGACATTTGTACTAGCCAGAGCACCAACATATATTTCTCAATGTGTGTGCAGGCTTCGTGTAATGTATCTCCGTGTGTGTCATCGTCATCTCCTTCTTCTTCTTCTTCTTCCTCTCTCCATCCGAACACAGATTCCATTTCATATATATTTCCTGGTGTTCTCAAGAAATCTTTGCAGGCGGAGAAGAGAAGGAGATTCACAAGCAGCTACACACCAATCAATGCACTCGTATCTTTACTACTCTGTACAGTGTACACTCCTCATACTCAACCATATCAAAAATCTTCTTTAACTTCTCCGTGAACAAATTCACCTATCAGTCAACATCCCGATTTTTCTCCCTTATTGTATCGTATGTAATTGTAAATGTTCTTCCATTTATGCGTAATAATTATTTTTACATTCCCACCAGAACTTTTAGCCAAACTTTTAACCAAAGATTCTCATTATTTCAATGGAAAGTATCTACACTAAAATGCCCGAGTTTATTTTGAGTGTACGTACATATTTTTTAAGTACTGTGGTCTCTGTATTGGGAAAAAATGGATGAAAACTCTGTATGAGAAACTGAAAAGTGTGGAATCACAATTTACAATTTATATCTATAATATTCTCTCACTTTCCCAGTTTGAAAGTGTGGTGTGTGTGTGTGTGGAGAGAGAGAAAGGCAGGAAAGCATTTTATGTACGGTCATAAAGAAAAGGGGAGCTGTCATGATATGAGCAAGAAGAAGAAGGAGCTGGCTATAAGAAATAATAAAGCGTGTGTAGTTTTCATGTGCTGAAGAGTCGAGTGTTGAGAGTTGAGAGTTGACATGGGGAAGAAATATTGGCCTGGAAATCTCGAAGGTTACGTTGGCATTAAAGGCTCACCATACGTCATGTCCTCGGTGACTGTCTCTCTCTCTCTGTCTCTCCGTCACCTTCACAACAGAAATCCCTTCAACTTCACTTGTCACTCCTTTTGGTCACTCTTTCTCTCTCTATTTCTCACTCTATTTGAATGCTCCATTCCTTTTTATTCTATCCATTCAAGGCATTTTCTCCAATTCCAAGTCAGCTTTCACCACACCACTCCACATTATTCTACTGAAATACGAAGCAAGCAACTCTCGCTACCTGACCATATATTTGAGTACGTATTTGAAGCATGGAAGCCGACACCAGAAACACCAGAAATACGAGAAATACGAGAAATACGAGTAATACGTACAAAAGAAATCATCAGACATAATGGAAAATGGAACGGAGCTTTCCCATTCATTTCATTTTTCAGTAGGAGTCAGAAGAAAGTGAAGGCGAAAGCGAGGAAGAAGATTGATAGAGGTGAAAAAGGGAAAGGCGGTTGAAGCTGTCAGAACACAAACAGAACATATAAAAATAATCCCGTCACATTTGGTATAGCTGGAAGGCTAAATCTTTCTCTAATTAATATTACAGTTCCATCTTAATCTGAATTGATCTCCTTCTCCACACACACACATTCAGATTCCAGATCCAGATTTGGTTCTTCCCTCCCTCATGAATTTCCTTGATTAGTGATGGATTTTCTTCACAGACCAAATACGGATATAAAAATGGAAATACATACATATATTTTTACGTATAGAAAATCCATTTGTTTTCTTGTGCAATCAATACTCAATTGAATTGAGACTCGAATTGTCTTATCGTTAGTTCGTTAGAATTTAGAATTGAAAATTGAAGGGCTTGTGGTTTTGAGGTTTGGGCTCATTTGGTTTTGTCCATATAGCAGTAGAAGTATAAGATAAAAGTCCTTTTTGTTTAGAATAAATGAGGTGGTAAATAATAGTTTGACAACCAGGGAAAACCCAGGAGCATCTCTCAATTGATCTCCAGGCAAAATGTAATGCTTCGTACGCGCATAAGGAATTTAGCTATACGGATAAATTAGAATTAAAGTACCTACACGAAATGAATGGTTCCTTTTCCTTACAATTATTATGAAACTACGAGGAAGAATACGCATATATCTTACACAGAGGGAGAGAGAGAGAGAGAGAGAGTCGATTTATGACTTCCGCCCTCCTCCTTCCTCCTCCCCGTGTTGTCTGTGTAAAAATGAAAAATGTCTGTCTGTGTGTGTGTATGGAAGGCGGACAGGGAGAGTTTAGAGTCGGTTTTTGTGGGAGAGAAGAATTTGCACTCAATCCATCATCATGGGAATTTTGGGAATCAATGGGGAAGGATGAGAAATATTATTCAAATTTTCTAAATGAACGATCAAGACGAAGACGAATGAGAACTATCTTTTTTCTCTCTCTCTGTGCATTCTTCTTATTGTTTTGGAAGAAAGAGAAAAGAAAAAGAAATGAATGTCATCTCTCTCTCTCTTCTTTAATTATATTTTCAAAGTCAAATAAATAATAACCAACACCCTCATGAATTTCAATTATCAAGTCCACAGGAAAAGTCCATCCATCCATCCGCGTTTTCTCCATGAATAATAATCCTTCAATTCCAAAACAAAAAAAAACTCATATTGAATTGGGGTTTTGAGCACTCGTAAATTGTTTTCACGTACACACACGATCGATTTTTTTGATATCCATATTCAAATTTCCACTCATTTTTTTAATTGTATTTTATTTTTTAAATTTATTTATGCGGTTCTTCAACAATGATAAATGATAAATGATACGGAAGGTTGACCAATATAATAATAATTTACAATTGGGGAATTGGAGGGGATTAAGAATTTGGAATGGTTTTGTTGGTGTGTGTGGTTGTGATGATTTCATTTCATTTCACTTCTCTCATTCGACTTCTTGCCGGACGGACGAGGACGAGGACGAGTACAAATATGACACTAATAAATTTGTGAGGAGACAAAGAGTGTGGAAATCAAATGTAGCTCCGTTGGTTTGAGATGACAGAGAAATGTATACCCGAGGAATAGGAATATAAAATGAATGAATGAATGTGAATATGCGGATGGTTGTAGAATGTGAACGTGAATGTGGATACAGATAGAGGAGAAAATTGTATGCAGATTGAATATGAATTATGATGGTTGATGTGTGTGTGTAGTGTGTATGTGTCTGTCTGTGTGGAAAGGAAAAGGGAGCGTGTGCTATTTTGCTATATAATATACTACTTTGCATATGCATATGCATGCATTCACTCAATGTAATGTAATGTGTATGCTTTGCTATATAGAACTGCTACTATACGACTGTGAACTGAAGACTGGAGACTGGAGCTGTGTGGCAATGAATCATTTTTCCTTCTTTGTGATCTTATTATGTGTTCAAGCCATATTTCTTCTCTACTCGGGCCGTCCCTACGTCACTTCTTTATTATATACCAAGTAATTTATGGAGGAAATTTATTACCAAAATTTAGATTCCACCGATCTCTCTCTCTCTTTCTTTCTTTCTTTCTCTGTCCACATATAAAATACATAATACAGAGTGCAGACTGCAAACTACATGCTACATGCAACCTCATCATTCATAAAAATGCATATTGCATATGTACATGTTTTGGAGAATAGAAGTTGAAGGGAAAAGTGAGAATGTCGGATGTCGGCACATGCATATATCGTACAAGTGACACATAGGATTCCCTATGTATATATAGGTATATCCGTATAGAAATTTATGAATTTTTATCCTGTTCTTCCGCTCTCCTCTCCACATCAAACTATCAATGAATGGAAAAATATCAATTGAAAATTAAACCCCGCAAACATTTTCCTTACATTTCCACGTGCAATTAGAATAGATGAATATGAAGAAAAGGATTTTTTGTATTTCTGTACATGAAAATTTTTATTTATGGTATGAAAAAAAAAATTAGGATGGAAAGTTCTTGAGGTTTGTTGGTTTTTGTTTTTGTGTTGTTACATCATTGGATTTTCACATTGTAATATTTTTTTTGATTGGTCAAAACATTCCATTATTTAATTTATTTGTTCAACTTTTTAATCATAATTAATATCATGTATGAGCAATAAATGGTTTTGAGAAGAAGATTTCTCATCATCATCATCATTTTTTCGGGATCTTTTTGGGGACTTGTGAGGCTTCCAGATCCAGAGATCGTTGAAGATTTCTTTTGAGTTTTCTACCTGGATTTTTCCTTTGGCTTGGACTCTGACTCTGACTTTGACCATTCGCATTCATTTTTGATGCCATTTGTTTTCCTGTCCTGGAATGTTGAGGTGGGATGACAGGGGATTTGAACAAGTGGCCATCAGAATCATCCGGATCCTGACTCAAACTTGATGGTAATGGAGAAGACGCAAAGGCTGGAGCAAATTTCACTTGTGTTGTCGTCACAACTGTCTCTGTCGTCCGTTCATAGTTGTACGAACAAAAACCACCTGGATTTGTATCCGCAGTCCCATCCTCCATACGTTTTTTAATCCTATTACAAATAATACAGGATCTATAGTTTTAGTTTTCTCAATTCATTTCATACATACATGAGAAATGCCAATGGTTAGTTTTGAGGTTAAATCCTGGATTTTTATGTGCTTACTTTTTCATTGTAGTTGTTATTGTTTTAGTTGTTGTCGTCGTGGTTGTCAGGTGGTTTTGGTTAATTTGAGCTGGAGCTGGAGTTGGAGCTGGGACTGGAAGTGCAGTTGCTTGACCACAACTTGACGGTCCATACTGGTCTAAAATTAACGTGGTCGAGTTTCTTGAAAAAGGAGAGCTCAGATTCTCCATATCTGTGGTTATCGCGTCGATGGTCGTGTAATTACTGGAATTGCTATCCTCATCCATAATTTCTCCACTCGAGAGACTTGTGACTTCATCCTCACTTGGTGTTTCGTTTTCCATATTTGAATTCAGATTCAAATGACTGGACAATGACGATTCAGGCGTTTTCTCCATTCGTTCCCTTGGCATATTCACCATTTTCTCATGTGTGTTTGCACACCCACACAAATTTTCCTGGAAATAATGAGAATTTTACAATGAAAACAAGGTTTTTTTCATTGGAAGTTACACACACTGTACTAAATATACTAAAAATACTTGTCTGCTTATAAAATCAAGAATATCAATAATAATAATTATTAAGAATGAGATGACAAAAACTTACTTGAAGTTCGATTTTTTTTAGGGAATTCCGCTCCAAAATATCTGTAGAGGGATTTGTATTTTTATGTTCAATATTTGTAATCAAATGTGCAAATGTAGCCAGAACTTGCACAAGGTTTCTCTACACTAACTTGCATGACACTGAAATTCATGATATGACTTTGGCATTTCTCTAAATTCTTCAAGCGAGATATGAGATAAGAAATTGAAAATTGAGACGCATGTCATGAAAATTGACTAGAACAAAGAGAATGCGAATGACATTCTCCAAATCCCATATGTATACGTACGCAGTGAATTTCTTGTAAACCAGCGACAGTTCCAGTTTCCCTACATATACATGTATGATTGCATTTTATTTAACGATAAGAAATAAATTGCCATATTTCACTAAAAAAACATTGTGGAATTTTATACAGAGGATAGACAAAAACTCACTTGAGTAAAACCTATATATATCGTATATATATACAATCTACTTAAACCATTTCAATCGTTTTGTCTAGCATTCAACATGGATAATAAAAAATACATTGAGATTTATCGTCCCATGTGGTGTCCAATATATATATTCTTCAAAAGGCTATTTACTGTGCAGTCCCATTCTATGTATACACATACAGATATAAGTAAACATACACACTGTTCAGAATATTATTGGAGTTCGTGCGTACGCTCGGACTTGATGTAGAATTTGTGATATAGAATTTGCCTGTGTATAGATCTCATTCTGCACACAGTTTGTATTATTTAGCTGACGCATTTCCTTTCCGTGTAGGAAAGGAATGCCAAAACTTGGCATTAAAACTGACCTCTCATCTCGAGAGTCCAGACACAGGGAAATGTATGTATCAGATTTCTCTCTCGCTCTCATTTTTATTACTAATGTGTGTGTGTGTGTGTGAGAGAGAGAGAGAGAGACGTAATGCAAATGGAAATGGGAAATGTCTTCAAATTGACGAAACACACAAAATTCAAAAAGACTTAATAAATTTCCTGTCTTCAAGAAAATGATGGAGTGAAAAAATTCAATGGAATCCCCAAAATACATTGTAAAACTTTGTACAGATCGTCCGATACTCAGTTTTTCTCAGCTGTACTGAAAAGTCTGAAAACCCACATTGTTTTTTATCAACTTCGATACGTATTTATACGATACAAAGGGAAAGCTTATTGTGCTGCGAATTGGAATGTAAATAGTAAATGTAAAAGTGAATAAAGAAAGATGTAAGTGAGAAGGAGACGAAGGATGAGAGTAAATGTGAGTGAGTGAGTGAGTGAGTGAGAGAAAGTGAGAAGAGAGAGACAGAGACAGGAGAGGGAAGTGTCAGGAGACAGGAATGAAATTGAGTGTCGTTCAACGAGATGTTGGATGTTTCAAGCTTCTCTCTCTCAAATACTCTCAATCCCTCGTGGCATATTGGATGTTGGATATTCCTCCGTGTGTATGGTACAATTTACCATTTACCAAGATGGTCACTGATACTCAACCCTTTTTTCCCCTCTTTATTCTCCCTCTCTCTCCCTCTCTCTCTCTCTCTCTCTCTCTCTCTTTCTCTCTCTCTCTCTGTCAACCGTATCACCATGACCCTCTCATGTACCTATTTATGCTCTTGTTCCGTGTCAGTGTCATCATCATCCTTCTTTTCCTTCATGACTCCAACGTTACTTCGACCCCACGAGGGCAATGACAACAAAAATATGAGGACTTTCCCTCATATTTAAAAGTATCCATCAGTATAGTATTTGTACACAATATTTCCCTTGTCAGATCAAATTTCCCGTGAAAACTATATACTAAACAAAAAAAAACTACAAAAGCTTTTTCGATAAAAAAAACCTTTTCTTTATTCAATTTGAAAAGCTTCAAATTCCAATTCCAAACCCGTTTGTAGTTTGGATAGTTTTAACGGGAATTTCGGGAAATATGATGTGATAGTGGAAATAAAAATGCGTTCCATTGACGAATGTATGTAAAGAAAAGGAAAAGGGGTTGGGGGGGGAGAAGTCAGAATGGTCAAAAGGGGGAGCCTGGAGAATTGACCAAATTCTCTAGGGATTTTAGCAATGGACAGAAATCAATGGGGAGAAATACCGTGATAATCTCCTTGTCCTTTCCTCACGCTCTTTTACAAATCTCTACATACAGATATGTATATTTCCCACACAAATACACGAACACATGTGCGGAGTTTTTATATATAAAAAAGAGTTTTCATAGAAGATCCATTTGCACCAAATGGACCTCCATATACGAAGGAAACAGCAGATTGTGAGAATGGGATCTGAGACCAATTCACCGATTCACATACATACGATACGATACGATATATTTCCATTTAAGATTGAGACCATTCCAATTCCTAGAAACCAAGAAACCAAGAGAAACTTTTGGTCAATCCTTTTGATTTTGATACTTTGTGAGCGTGAACACTTTGAGAGTCGTCCGAGTTTTTTTTACAAATGTAATCCAATAGTTTGAACAATTTACTTGCAAAAATGTGAATCGAGTAAAAAATCTTTATTGTTTTTTCTCCTGCCTCCTTTTTCTTATATATCCGTTGTCTTTTGTCTTCTCTATAGGGAATAAAACGCTGGCCGCTGGATTATCATGATTGTTCATTTAATTATTCTCGATTCCTAACGCCAAAACTCAACTACTCACTTTTCCCTTGTGTACATTTGTATTGGAATTTGTATCTATAATTGGCCAATGTACATGCAAATTATACTACGTACACGGGATTTGGATGGTCAATAGAAAGTAATAGAAAGTCAAAGTCGTTCAAAAGTGGGGAATTCAAAAAAGGAAATCAAAAAAGCATGACGAGAATCCTGATGGTCAATGGACAAAATTGGATACAAAAACTGACGAAATTCCGACGGAAAATCACTCCAAGTCAAATTCAATTCAAATTCAAAGTATACCAAATGTAATTTTTTTAACGGAGATTCAGATTCAAATTCAGATTCAGACTAACAAAACCAGATGCGAGCGCGACCAGAACCAGAAGACTGGGCATTCATGTCAAGTTCAGGGTGCAAAAAAACGAGAGCAGACGCATTTAAAGGGTGAACAAATGGGATTTGTCTTGTTATCGGTAATAAGGACATAAAAAGTTTGGGGGATTCTATACAATTCTGCACAGATTGAGGACGATGATGGGATGAGATAAAGATGAAGATGAGAAAGAAATGGGAATATTTTTCTCTTTCATGTGTTTCCCACACATATTTCCATATTTCTATTAAAAGTCATGAAGACTTCCACGTTTGTTTTTCCCTGAGAAATCCCTCAAATGTATTCAGAATTCAAATTGTAAGGATTGAGTTGTCACGAGAGAAATTGAAAGCTATGAGAATGAGATGGTTAAAATATCGTCTGTATATATACTTTTGTCATGTTTTTGGTTCGTTGGAATTGAGACTTGAGATGGAACGAGAACGAGAGCGTGAGGGAGGGAGAGAGAGAGAGAGAGAGAGAATTTTCTTGTGTTTTCACTTGGACTCTCTGTTGATCCTCACAATTGAACTTTATCAACTTACGTGTAGACTTTTGTATACCAAAAGATTTGAATGGAATTGGAATTGGATCTAGAAAAGTCGAGAAAGACAAAGACAAAGACAAAGACAAAGGCGAAGAGAAGAGAGAACATTCACCATTCACAATGACAATGACATCGACGGTGGAAGTGGCAAAGGGTTTTTCAACATTTTCACGACAAAAGTGTGAAAATAGTGAAAAATACATAGACTTTTAGAGACTCTCTATAGCTCCAGAAAAAACAGAGAAAGAGAGAGAAAAGAATGGGACTGTATATAGCTGGAGGATTTCAATCGATTTTAATACACTCGTGATTGCTCTTCAATCCCGACCAATCTCAAAGCTTTTCTTTCCTTCCCCTCATCTATAGTTTTAGTTTTATCCTGTACACACAAGCTCGTCTCTAAATACTAAATATATGAAGAAATCCATATAAAAACATTTCAAATTCAACATCCTCCTCCCTCCACTGCAGAAAAACAAACATTTTCTGTGTTTTGGGTTTCATCCGAAATTTGTCCGTAATAATAATAATAATGAATTGCTGGGAATTTCGTGTTGATTGAGAAGTAAGAGTTTTCGTATCGTATGTAATTCCATGTATAGATAGGTAGATTTTATGTAAATACGGAAATGGAAAGGGAGAAGTTGAGTTGGTCTTTGAGGAAAGTGAGAGCGGTGGATTTATTTACTGCACTGCACAGATACTTTTATTTGTATGTACTTACCCTGTTCAAGATTCAAGTTGAGAATCTAAGAGGAAACGAGAGAATGAGAGAGAGAGAGAGTGAGAGAGGAAATCTTCTGGAGGCTCCTCTTCTTTTTTCGTTTTCTTCCTGATCGCAGTAATCCTTGAGAGCTAGACTTTGCATTACATTTACAATCTAATCTGCTGGCTCTTTTTCTCCACGACTCTACGACTAAAGTACAGAAGGAGACGAAAAAAGCGAGAGGGAAGAGATGGGACGAAAGGAAAGAGAGAGAGAGATAGAGGAAGGAAGAATGAGAATAAGAAGCTTCAACGAAAGGTTAAATCCTGGGGATTTTAACCCTGGGAAATAAATTACTACTTGATGTGTCCCGACATGTCCCTTTAACCCCCAGCATTACATGCATTCTCTCTCTTCCTTCATCATCCACCCAAGTAAAAGTAGTTGCACTCTTCTTATACTTTTACTTTCTCCATGTACACCCTAGTTCATATATATATACTTACGTACTGAGAATTGAGAATACACACACACTTTCAGGCTACTTGATACTTCCACTTTATCTCACAGTATTAAATACACACATGAATACTTCTTTGATAAGTCTCTTACGGTGGAAATCTACAGATACACATTGAGCATGGAGACAAGTGAGAGCTGACGGTTGAATGATTCAATCGTGGAATGTGATACAAACTGTCTTTCCGAATCTTTTAATGCCCACCCACGGAAATATATGTAAATGACACGCAGTTTTTTATGTCTTACAATTAGATACTCTCCTCCGATTTCTTCTTCTTTCTCTCTCTCCTCATTATAAATTATAACGTATCTTTTATCATTTAATTATTATATTGCAAGAGAATTATACATTTCTCAAGCCGAGATAGTCTCAAGGCGAGCGAAAGCAAAGTCAAAAGACAACAACAACAAGAACTCAGTAAATGACCGGCAATTGACTCCGTTAACTACGTGTCTTAATTTTACCCTCAACAGGTAATAAACTGAGTTGAATAATAACTATTCCTTGTAGCACCGATTTCCTGCTCTTTGATTATTTTTCGGAGCCGATTCGCTTGCCGGAGGGGATGAGGCACAATTACAAACAAAAACAGAATAATATATGGACCAGCTCAGGGACACTGAATACAGGTCACGAAACAAACAAATACTTATAATAAAATGAATGCTAAAGACTCCTGCGGAAGAATCCTCAATACAAAGAAGAAATACACGATCAGTAAATAAGTCTGTAACACCGAACAACGGGAAAATGTTAATTTGAATTAAAACGAAATTAGCTTTAATTCTATTCTTAAATTTTCTAGTCCTCTAAGAAACAAAATATGCGATAGCGATTTTACAAATACAAAGATCCGAATAACCGGGTGGATTGATCTCGTCAAATCCTAGGACTTCTTACTAGGAAATGTGACTGCTAACCCCAGAACTACCAACTCAGAACTGGCGAATTATTTCTTCCGATCTTCTATCTTCAGATTTCTCTCCGTCTTCTTTCCACTGATGAGTCATTACTTTCAATTTCCTCCTCATATCATCATTTTGATACTCGTCGTGGCACCTTAATTAGTAATCATACGTGGCGTTCTACATTCTAGAACTGCCACGCTTATAAAATAACTGCGCATTTTAATTTGTCAATTAAAATACGTTGATAATCAAATATTTATAAATCAATCAGAAATATTTATACACCAATTAAAATTTCCAGTCGACCTCATTCCACAAGTGGAGATGAGTCGACTACTATTATTAGCATCATCGTGATTATTATGTACATTTTCCCCGTCAATTGTTTTGTCCCCTTACACAGAGCGGAATATCCCATGACATTCCGCCAGGCACTTTTCTCCCTGTTAAAGCAGACACGATAGTTTATGACAATGACATTCTATAACAATGCCATATGAATTATGTGTTTGGTCCATGCATTTCCATGGCCAAACCCTATACAAAATGTTTCATGATTGGAAATGACTGTTTATGTCTAACCTAACAATATTATAGCGTTTTGTCCTAGAGAAAAATCTTTCCCCTTTTCCCCCTTGTTTCTTTGTCTTGTCTTGGTCATTGTCTTTTTATTTTTCTAAAAATGATCATTGGTCAAGACTCAAGAGTAAAAACAGTATTAATGTTTTCTTACATGAATCCGGACTTTCCTTTGTCCATCCACTGACTCATTTCTCCATAAATCCTATCATTTTTAATTTTTTAATTACATATAGTTCAACTTGAACGTAATTTTTAAACCCAGTTTTGGTTGTAAAGGAGTTCAAACTTGAATCCTGTACCAAATAAATAAATGTACCCAGATAAATAAACAGTAAAAGAAATATGAGGAACAATTTAAGAAAAGGCGCAAATGGTACTATAGAAATTCGATATAGTGGCTGGAAATTGGCAGACGACGGAAAGAGCGTTGGATTTTGAGATTTTGCATTCCTGATATTCTTTCACAGACTTTACACAATCCAGATCCGCTTTTCTTTTCTCTTTTCACTCTTGATACTCCCTCCCCATTTTTGCCTTTTCCCTCATTTGGATTATTTTCCTTTTTTGTGAGGATTTCTATATATGCAAACTTCTTTTCCTTACTTATTTTGCAAAGTCTATATGTCATCAAATGTAATTCAAATATATGGCTATGTCGAAACTGGGAAAATTAAAAGGAAAGTGACCATTGGATTCCTCCAATGGTCCAAAAAACGTTAGATTTCATTGTTTAGGATTAACAGAACAAGATGTCATGGATTTACTCTAATAATTTTTGTGAAAATACACGCTATATTTGACTTGAATGCATTTGAAATATTTCTGTCTCAACTTGTGTTGGACTTGCTGCCACAAAGCCTCTCCTCAAATCCTTTGCAAAACAATCGACAATGAACGGACAATGGACAATAAGTACAGTAGAAATCGTGTACAAGGGATCCGGCTACAAGGGAAAACCGGTCACAAGGGACTTTTTGAGAGGCGTTGGTTGGTCAGCCTATGCTTTAGTGCTTAACATAATCGCATTTAAGGGAATCGGACTTAAGGGACTACCGGGTACAAGGGACTAAAAGTTCCCTTCTTTTTAACTTTTGTAGTCACATAAAAGGGACTTATGTGTTTAAACACAATGTTTTAAGCTCATTGATTGAAAGTTTCCCTGGGTATAGCCCATTTCTCATTGAAAATTCACAAGAACAAGGAACTCCTATAGTTCCCTGGGCTTATTTTTATTTTTAGTACGACTTTCCGATAAGGAGTCGATGTGATTCCTGGAACTGCGAATGGCTTAACACACAGGCAAATTCTGCGCTTTTCCAATGTACATATATAGGATTACATCCAAATGCATTATTCTCGGAATTGGGGAAGTGGTAAATGGGAAAATGACCTGGGATTTTCATTTGTCACTATCCCATCCATTCACTGT